>JAGDQP010011504.1:0-19119 GCA_022664845.1 Lepisma saccharinum
GGGGTGGGGTGACTTCACGGACGTGTAGAACTTCACAGGTAAAATTCAATAATATGTTATTAATTGCTAATGGCATTCAACAGGGGTCGACAGTAGTCACAATGTTATTCAGTGTTTTATAAATGATTTATGTAATAGAACTGATGATTCAACTCAGTATACGCAAACGATTCTAAATTAGTTGAAAAAATAAAAGACTACAATCAAAAGACACTACACCGTACGAAAGTGTAATCTAATGAATACGCAAATAACATAGAAGAATATATTAACAGTTAAGAGACTATTATCAATTGAATGTTGACATTTAATGAACATCAATTAAATTCAAATCTAAATTAAGAAATCAATCCGGTTTAGTCAATTGAGAGAAAAATGTCGAGTTGAACCTTATGTATTACTTTATAAGACACTTGCCAGAGTTAAGGATGAGTAAGCAAAAAATATATGGTATTGTTAAAACAAACGGTTATAAATAAATAGAAATAGTTTGAAACTGATTTACTACGTTTCGTTATACAAATTTTGAGCGGAAGAGAACGTAAATGTGGCCTTAACTCCGCCATGGAAAATAAGGCGCTAAATAAATAACTAATCTTTAATTTGAAGTATCTGTCTTATTCCTATAATTATCGGTGTACTCTGTTCAACATATTGAACCCTCCTTCGTAAGATGGAAAACACGAAAAAATATTTCTAGATAAATCTTAATTATTTTTATTAAACTACTTCTTGGAATACGTGGTACGTTAATTTCAAAGCGAATCTTCCTTCCTTATCTCAGAATACGTATGTTCTATAAGTTTCAGATGTTCAAAATGTTTGAGTTTTTTCTTAACATGTAACACATTTTTCCGGACTCGGGCATTTTTCGGTGGGAATTGAATTTTGTAGTACAGTCACGGATATATGTACTGAAGGAGTATAGCAGTTATTTTGTGTATTTACCATACATTTGTGCACCAGATAGGCACCCTTTAGCCTAAACCTGTCGCATCTGCTTCTCAAATACCTCCCGGTTTAATCATAGCTGCCAATCAGACCGATAAAGTTTATGTAAATAATAAGCTAAATGTTAAATTTTAGTCAAGTCACGCAGTACATAATTACGTTACTGTACTGCACCTCGAACTAAAAGACAATTGCGTAAATAATCGCTACGGCATTTCCACATCTCTCTTAAACCAATATAAAATATATATTACAACTGACGTACTCCTTGTGACATTTTACTTGTAAAATATTTTCTTTGAAATCCATATATGATTTGAAAGATTTCTATATAAACTATGGGTCAAATCTAAATATCAGTTTTCTGAATTAGCTGAATGTCCTTGTCGCTTATTTTGTGCAATAACACATTTCTCTTCTATCTGTTTATGCTTCTTGTGAAAAGTCATCTTAGTTCAGCATTTATAATGTAATTTACACTTAATTAGTAAAAAGGTAGGTGTAAAATATTGGGTTATGAATAATTTACCTGCTAAATAGACAATCTACTCTGGTGAGTGGTCTGCTATATGTGTTATGATTAGCGCATCGGTATGAACGTCAACATCTCAGCAACTACAAGACTGACAGATTTGAACCATACACCATAGGATTTGTCACGATCCCGAACGGTTAATAAATGTGTGACATTAACTTTAAAACTGACAGGTCTTTCCCATTTAATTAGCTTTCTCCATTTTAGTATGTATTTCCAGATTGTATATTTGTCCGTCTCCCTAGATCTCAGTAAATACAATTTACACATACGTGAATACATGAACCCTGCACCGTTGGATTCGCCATTGTCTGAAAAGGTAAACAAAATTATAAGCTTGACTATAAATGCGGTAGGTACTTTCGTGTCGCTTAGTCCTATCCTTTTATGTTTATTCTAGATATAAGTAAGTACTATTCTATACACCGTTCGAATTGTCATGATCTCAAACCTTGAGAAAAAATATAATTTTGACACTAAATCTGACAAGTACTTTTCAGTTGCCTAATATCCTCCCTTGTCTCCCTAATATGTATATGTAAATATTAATCCTAGAGATATAATTTACACTGTTGGATTCGACATGTTCTGAAACGGCGAGAAAAGCAATGTTTGTGACTTTAAATCTGACAGGTCCTTTCCAGTCACTTAGCATTCTCTATTTATGTTGTTTCTGGATCTAAGCAACCAGGTGAGACAGATATAAGCCATACATAATTGGATTTGTAACAGCATGAAATCGTGGGATAACTTATAATTTTTACCCTAAAACTGGCAGGGGATTTCTTGTCGTCTTGTATTCTCCATTTGTTTCCCTCCTAAATCTCAATAGCTACATGTCCGACACAGACGATCTATACAGTGTTGGATTCGCCGTAGCCAGGAACAATGAGGGAAATTAAGAATATGACTCTGAAACTAGTAATAGGTCGTTCTCAATAGCTTAGTATTCCCGTTTTTGCCCCTAGGGGATTTCAGTAGCAACACGTTCGACAGAGATAAGCCATAACGACTTTCATCCTGAAGCTGGCAGCCTCCGGCATTTGCTTAGACCCATTGTGTACCTCTTACTTTAAATCTTTCTTTTCGATACGTTATAAAACTATTTTAATTAATGCAGGGACACTTTGGTTTTGTCTGCAATTAAACCATTACTTAGGTTGTTTCTAAATATTTCAGGAATACGTCCAAGGAAATTTTGAATTCCTCTTCATCTGGTGTTGGTAAACTTTTCATCATACTAAGAATGAACTCGAACAACATCGATGTAAGTAAATTTCATCCCTGTTATATTTCAGTTTTTAAGCAGGGTAAATATGTGCCTAAATACCAAATATAGAGAACAAAACTATTTAGAATAAAATTGGTTATTTTCAACTGCTTCGCACTCTGAATACCGAACCATTTTCGTCATAGCTGAGACATCAATATATTCAAATGCTGTGAGATAATATTTGTCTTCTACCTCGCAGAACGTAATATATAATTATACTTACGACGCTCATGAAAATAACGCAACAACATTGTTACAAACAGTTTTCTTTATTCTGTTTCCTTTATTCATAATTTATATATGTAATTTTAATTGGAAATATACTTAATGACATATTAAATAAACAATGTTCCAAGAAAAGAGTTAAACTAAATTAAGGGAGCAATTAATTACTTATATATTCTATACTCGCTCAAAATATTGAAATTCGAGAAAAAAATACAGTTTTTTTTCATAACAAATAAGACGTATATGTGTTTACAAACATATATCTATATAGGCGTTTTTATGTGTTTTTTCTGTTTGTTTCGCAAATCTGGACGCTTCCACTGACTTACACCATATATTTAATATGTGTGCACTTTGTAGTGGAACGGGTCGTATATATAATCTGTTTGCTTAACATTGGAGCGAAACAGTCATTGTAGCCAATTATCTATATATATTGTCTGTCTAACAACCTTTTTTGCCTGCTACTAGTACAAATCTTTACCAGTCCATTACACCCCAGAATATCTTGTCACATGCATTATGGATTGGGACAGGATGTCGAAGTAGTCCAAAAGTTTATTTCAAATATAAAATATACTCTACTAGTTTACAAGCTACAAGATACAATTCTAAATTTCGCAGGTCCTAGCAAATTACTTATTCTCAAAAGACCTTCTACCAGTAATAACTTGTTGGCTATTTTTGCAAGTTACATTACCAAACTAACCAGCGAATAATTATATTCGTAAATTATTATAAAGCTGTGGAATTCAGAGTTTTAATACGTCAAACTGAGAAACGACATACCCGTATATATATATATATATATATATATATAGGCAAACTAGACTGTCGCTCCAAAAGGCTTCAGCCACTAATTGGGAGAAGACCCTTTAATTTATGTTACTAAATCTTAAGGAAACTACCAGCGATCGACGCCTAATGGTCAATCCAAACGTTCGCGTAGTGCAGATTGTTAGTACCTAAGCTACTGCTTGGCTAACGAATATGGATATTCTACTTCCAATTTTGCATTAGCAGACAGTTTGGTGAATCAAATATCTGTATCATTCTTTCCTTATCACATGACGGTACAAGTAAGGGAAGTGACTCGAAGACCCTTATTGACCTTAGAACGGAATGCAGGTGAAAATTACTGCAGTCAGTCTTGCAGTAAATCAGAGAGTCAAAAGGCTCGCGTTTGCAGTGTGAACTGCCAGGACACCGACACTACAACTCAAACGGCTCTATACGAGGCTACTCTGAACTGTCAGTTGCTTTCAGGAGACGACAATTTAGAAGTATTGGAGAAATAAAACCTTGAGATGATTAACTGGGGCATCATTGAAATATGAGACGTGTGGAGGAAGAATGAAGAACAATGGGAATTACCGCCAGGTCGCAAGTTCAACTTGAAATGAACACAACATAGAGAACAGGCAGGCGCTGGTTTTAGAGCGGCATATGATATTTATTAGTTCTCGTTATTTAAGGCCATATATACGTTATTTGACCGTAATTTGCATAACTATACTTATATATAATGCGAAAATGGTGAGATCTAACTTCACACCTGTAATTGCAATTTGATATTTAAAATGTCTAGCAGCAAATGGGCGTATATATATATATATATATATATATATATATATATATATATATATATATATATTATTGGTATTATTATCTATATCAACGGACGTGAAGCAAATCAATTATAATTGGACATTGTGGAAGTCTATTGCGGCCTACGAAAATGTTGCCTATAGGTTATAAAGTCATTTTAAATAGACGTCCAAATGATGCCCTCAATGGTTTGTGTCAAGGATAGCCTTGTTGTCTAAACTGATTGTCTTTTAAATTGATATCTCGAATATGATCATTGCTAATGCGCCCTGGATGTGTACCTAAAAATCCATGTCCCAAAGACGAACAGTGCGAAGTTATCTAATGGATGCACAATAAATGGATGTCAACATGGAATATACTTTGGAATTCTAATATATATACCATATCTTGCGGGTTATTAAGGTCATTATTGTTGACGATAAATGTATGTCTATAGTACGGATGCCCATATGAAGGATATTATAGACGTCGTATGAATATCCAGAAATGTTGGCTAACTTGTATACGAATTATTATATTATTATGATTTTTATACAGCCATGGGTTGGTACAGTGTGCGTTAAAGTACTTTGGAACGTCTTTACACCATGTTCTACTTTGTAAGTACGGTTCCATTACAGCATTTGCTTGATAACTTATGAAAAAAACTGAAAAAAAAAAAACCGGGAGATCAGGCTGGAAGGTGTAGGACAAACTTGTGCAATAGCAAATAGGCATGCAAGAACGGCAAATCAAAGACAACTTTTTTGAAATATGCGCCAATATAATTAGAACATGTTGGCTTTGTATTTACAATTGTAAACGTTGACTCAGTACAAATGTATGATGATACGAAAATTGGCGGAAACACAAAACTGAAGGGACATGGGAGAACTCGCGGAAAACCTACTTATATGTTCTTTCTTTACCACAATACCTAAAGGGTCTCCCGAGTCGGGACGAAATGGGATCGATTCAAAGACCCAGAATGCCATAAATGAAGGCTTTACGCTGTCACGTACGCACCAATGGATGCCCATATGCATTCTATTGAATCAAAATGACGTATAGTTGAAATTTTTATTTGGATTAAGACAGTACATGGTTGATAGTCATCCATAGCCTATGGGATAGTTTCGTCTCGACGAAACAGTGATCTATGCTTACAAAGTGCGGGAGTATAAAATATTTAGAACTTTGCACGTAACGTGTATTGTTATAGCTTCAAACAGATAAAACATAGATGAATGTCATCAACCATGAATCATCGAGCAATAATTTTCCTTACTGGCAATCAGTCATCCAGCATGGTTCTTATTGAGAGTCCCTATCATCATTTGCTTTTAGCAAATTATGTATCATCAGAAATTAATACTCTCAATCCAAATTATTTAATAATTTCCCAATTTTCCAGTACCTAAAAGAGCAAGAAGTAGCTAACTTATCTTGATTGGTTCGTAAATATCCCGCACAGAATCAATGAAAAAGACATTTCACCTAAACGTTTTGTAAGTGTGTATGTTGGTAGTTCGTAGCATATTGAACTACAGTTTAAACGGGCACCAGCCATGAACATTGAAATCAGAGTTTATACGAAGGATAATAGATGCATCTTCACCTGATGGTACTTATGCATGCAATTATTATTTTATTATTTTGAATCTATTCAAACTAACTTTCTGTCCTATTTGAGGTGGAAGTTTAAGGTTTTTAATAACATAAGCTTGACAAGTGTGCGAAAAGAGATAAATATGCTTTCAATGACAGACAGGCGGAATTTATATGACCTAAAGTTTTTTCATGGTCAACTGCATGGGACCGCCTATCTTGAACATTTCATTTTTCTACGAATTGCTTTCTGCCTAACTAGGAAATTTGTTAACTTTTCTTGTTTTAATTTTCTTCCTAACTCATCTATTTATCGATCTATCTTCACCTCTAATAAGTATTATGAAATTATAGATTTCTTTCAACCTAAATTTCACATTATACGTAAGGAATGTTTACATCCATTGAATGACTAGTTCTATTTCTGGTGCCTTTCATTATTTTATATTGTTTTTTTTTTTATCTCTCTGAGTTTTATGGTGTTTATGTGCCATTAAGTTAAATATGAAATTACGAAACAGATAATACATGTTTGTGCTTTTAATTTTCTCTTATTTTGTTATTATCTGACTATATTTTGTTCTGTTTTAATGTAATTTTGTATTCCATATATATATATCGTATTTGTTGAATCAATTATTTGTGTCAATACTATTGTATTGTATGCATGCTACAAGCTATCTTTTGTATTTGCATTCAATCATGATTTGCTTATATGTTGCTGTATTTTATGCATGTTGCCTGTAATTATTTTTTATATTATTTGTAATATGACTATGTATTTTTTTCTCTCATAATTCCATGTAATTTTATAATTGTATTCTTGAGGTGCACTAGTGGCAATTCCAGCTGTATGTTTACCAAATACAATATTTTCAACATTCTTATTAGTTTATTATTGTTATTATTTGGTTAAATGGGTGTATCCTCGCTTAATTTTGTACCTTTGTTTCCTGATAAAGAATCTTAGGTACGGTGAACACATTGCATCAATCGTCTGCTATCTAGTGTGTGTTTGGCTACCCATTTTTAAAATGAATTATTTATTCAATTGGACATCTATGCCAAAATTTGCATAAACAATATTGGACACAATTGAAAAATACTGATATATTTTAAATAATTAATCTTTTAACACTATAAATGTTAGTGTTGCCAACGTGAATTAACATTCCATGTTTCAAGTACCCCGCAAACAATCAATATAAAAGCGCTTCCGATGAAATTTTTGAAATATTTTTTTTATTTTTGATAGTTTACAATAGTCTAAAAAATAAAAAGAGTAGTCATAAAACGTGTATTTAGAGCTTCTATGAAGCTAACCAATAACAAGATCGACATATTTTTTTTACCATGTTTTTGTTGTAAAATGAGGAAGCGCGGTCACTTGTTCACCTGAACTATTGTAGTTTCTAGAGAAATTGTATTTAACAAGTGCAAACTGCAATTTTAGAAACAATCTCGAGGATTCAGGGTAGTTGGCGGCATATCAGACATGTAATCATAGAAAGGAGGAAACACTGATACCTCCCTCGTATCTGAATTTTGTGACACCTACAGTTTTGTCTAATGATTGAAAGGGGAAAGCGTAGTTCCTAATTGAAACTTCCTTACAAATAAATCAAGAGATGAATTGGTCGTTTACATGTTAGGAAGTTTCAACTGGAAAGTGTTTAATTTTTTCTTCTATAATCAGAAAGAAACTAACTTTACGTGTCACAAATGTATATCAGACGTATCAATGTTTCGCTCTCAATTTGTGTTAATAAAATATATTTATAATGCTGGCAGCTAAAAGCTTAGTCACTGGAACACCTATAAAGTATTTACATTGTGTAAAATAATGTTTATGTTAAGTTTTTTGCTCATACAGGCGTAGCGCTTGTAGACAGGTGCTTTAATATTTTAGTGTTGTGTCAATTAACGTTTATGCCAATTTTGGTCCAGATATGTCTAGCGGAACCGATTGAATTTAAAAACATATTTAAACATTTCTTGCGGAAAACTGATTACTACACTAATCTGAAGGGAGGACAGTGTTCTGAATTGGTCAAATCAAGATCTATCTAACAACACTTAAACCACGTTGCTACACCTTTAGCTTTCTGAAATGTGTTTTTGTTTTACATGAAGAACAGGAACTCTAAGAGCGATTTTAAAGTCCGTACTTATACCTACGCTATCCAGAACCCCGATAAAATGAAAAAAAAACGGATTTCTAATTGTAAAAGAATTTTTTTTTTTTTTTCGTTATGTATAATTAATTATCTTTATGTCGTTACGAGCATTAAATTGCATTGTTCAAATCTTGAATTGATGGCTTGGAACTTATCCCAAATTCCATAATATTAGAGCAATGTATGCGCACGAACGTAAAATCATTTATCCAGCTTCAGAGGTATATGCTTATTCAAAAACAAAATTATTGCGTTATATGTCAGATAATTCTATACTTATTTAGCTTCGTAGAAGCCTGCTTTTTATGCTTTCTGCCCATTGGGGCGTTTCTTCAAGATGTTGTGAACGATTTCAATCGAAAGTTTCAACGAAGTTTACCGAAATATTATTTCCATTGATTTCGGGCAGTGTCCTTGAAGTGGTTTGCGAAAAACCATCGGAAATCATTCGGAAAGTTATTGGAATTCATTGCTTATCATTCTGTAGAATGTAGTCTCATACAAGTCTACGTTTCAAACAAGTCATTGCAAACGACCACTCATACTTTTCTTTTTTATTAACTCTTAAAATATACTCTTCCATTTTGTGTTCTCTTAAAAAAAGATTTGTATCTAATAATATGTCTTGGTTTACGTTTTAAATTAGCTATAGTTACCTATCACTTCCAAATTATAATATGATTCCAGTTATCTAGCTGATAAACGACCTAATCAGTTATTAACTTCCTTCTATGAATACACAAGAAATTTTTTTGTACCCATGAAGGTCATTACAAAATGTATATATTTTGTAATTATAGTTCCTTTTAATTCTTCCAGTGTGCTTCTTAAACATTTTGTAAATTTACTTGAATTTGGGTCAAGTATAGGTTATTTGTCTGTGCTGCTAATAATGTGTACTTTCAGTTTAAACATAGATTGCCGTTTACACTGTCTAAGCAGCAATATCCTTCACATGTTTCAACTGCCTCAGAATAAATTGGATGACCACATTGAAAGAACATACATTGTCAGTTTTACTGGATTTTACAGGAAAGCACCTTAAAAGTCCAGAATTAGCATTGCTTATACTGACACGACAAGTAAAGATTTGTTGTATCAGACGATCTATGCATGATATCTTGATGTATGATACTCGTAGCTTACTAAAAATGGCTTCTGAAAGAAATAATTGATTGCACTCTTGTCTGTATATTGCAATTACAAATTGGCAACTGACGTTCCTTTCTTGTACTCTTTGTAAATATTTTATTATTTCCAGATACAATTCATGTCCAGATATGACATTCCAGAAAAGCTGCTCAATGTTTTTGGCGAGTTCACCCATACTATTTCTTCCAACTTGATTAGAGCAAACGTCTTGGTTGTTGATGAATTAGAGAACCAAGATGTTCATCGAATAGGCATAAGTTCCAGAAATTGTAGATTTCCACAGGAAAATCAAAATATGCGAATTCACAACTACTACAGTCGTAAAACCTGTATCAGAGAGTGTGCTGAGGAACAAATTATGATGATATGTAACTGTACATTACCATTAGAAGTGATATTGGATCAGCGGAGCAGAGGTGTTTTTCAGAACATTTCAAGATCACAGGGTAGGAACATACGTTGTCTTTTTAATTGATATTTAGAGAAGAACGTTTTTAATATCATAAAAAGTTTTGTGCCTATCATAAATCTAATTAAGATTTCCTTATAATAAATTGATACTACATATCCTATTTTTGTATACTAATTTGGTAAAATTCAAATCATTAGGAAACAACGAATACATGGAATCTTTATTTTAGTTTGGCGAAAAGTGGCAAATCAAAAACTTTTCCTGTGCTCTTATAATTATTAAAAAATACAAAGCTCATTCTTTTAATTTCCTCGTTTGTTCTTTCTCTCTATACAATTCTCATTGTGACATAAATGGTTTGAGCGTATTTTCAACTATCATATTTACTAATAGAAGTACATTTTCTTTCTAATATCATTCAAAATGTTGGAAATTACGGTAATTATTAGAAGTTATATATGGCTGATATAAAACAAGATCTACCGCCACAGACTTATTTTTCATTTATAGATTCTCAATGTGAAGGAAGCGGTTACTGATTATCAAGTGAAAGAGTAAAATTAATCACCCAGATATTGAGAGTTGTCATGTTCTATCCTCCTAGTATATATATACCATCATTCAATGCAATAGAAAATACTACATCTGGTTTTGATATAATTGCATATAAACAAAATCTATAATGTGATATCAGACGTTATTATTTAATCGAGAAATAATAATATTCGTATTGGAAAACATAATCAAAGCAAAAGGTAATATATTATTTTACCTATCGTTTTATTATTAGAATGTTATAGAGAATTTTAGATTTTGTTTTTCAGATTGACACCAAATTCTATACTCTGTGTATTATTGAAAACACACATTTTTTTTACTTCTGATTGTCGGTTTCAGCATGCCATAAATATAATAACAATGTCCTAACTAAATCTCAATTAGATATATTGTCAAATTTACTTTCATTGCGTGATTGATCTAAAGCTGCCATGTAATTTTTAGCCGTCATTTTAAATGAATAAATGATAAATCAATCGTAGCATTAAGATGCCAAACATTAATTCATTTTGCAATACCATATCTCAAATAAAGTTTTCTGCTCTAACGTGTATTATTTTCTGATAGTAGAAAGAATATTTCTGACCAACAAGTATTAAAAATAAAATGACAACTATGAAAAAAAGACGTAGTATTTCATAATATTAAATCGAGGGAATGAACTTTCATCTAGAGGCGGAAAAATATTTGAAACATAAAAGCATATATTGAAAATATTTGTAGTTTAGCGAAACAGTTACTGGTGCAATAAATGTTTCCAATATTTGTATTAGGCGGTAAAAAATGCTATGCATTTTCTAATTGTTTTGTTCACAATTTATATATGTGGCAGGCCGGAATTCAGACAATATTCAACTTAGAGGGCAGTGCACAAAATCATTAACATAACGCAACGAACCTAACTTAATAACAGAAACAGTATATATTAGGCTGACAGTTTACTTATTCCTCTCACGTATTCTTTACTTACGTTTCATATGTCTAACCAATCAAATTCAAAGGAAACGATCACAAATAATCTACAGAATGTTACGTCTACAATAAGACATTTTACAATAATTATTTCTTAATTTAAGTAATTGAACATTGGGTTTTATTGTTTAGTGCCTAGATGCTCGCATGTTGACAACATCAAGCTATTGCTATATATTCATTATGACCGTAGTTATCTTAATGAATTGTCTTTAAAGCAAAATATGGAGTAGTAGCGACTTATGAACAATATTAAAATGGTCTTTGTAACAGGGAAATAGTGTAGGGGCGTTAATAAATTAGCTGTCATACTTATGAAAAAAAAATATGCACTTACTGGAAATCTTGACAATAACTTTTGCCAAAGAAGAGTTTCCAAAACATAGTCCCTTGTAGACAGAAATGACTCTTTGAGTGAGTGAACCATTGTTCTCAACATTTTGTAAACCTTCCTAACTGATCACCTCACATCTCGCATCATACTGGACAGTTTAGTTAAGCTCAAAGCTCGCCATTTTGAAGGCTTCTGCAGAAAGGGTGTATAACCCGTAAACGAGTATTCAAACAGGCCATCCCATCTGCTCATACTGCTTATCATCATTTGTGTTTTTATAGACCGTTGCTGACACTTCATCATGCCTAAACCCACCGCACATTACCACAAATCGTTCAAGACAAGTCATCTACTATTTACCCTAAACATATACCTTTAGGGGCAACTTCTAAGCATGATAGAAGCTCAGATCATCTTTTTTTCTACTGCGCGATCACCTACACGCCAATCTTGAAGCTTAAACTTACCACCTCTTAAAAGACTCAAACTATTATTAATTCTGAATAATCTGACGATTAAATGGCACTTTCTGATACTGAACACTCTGCATGATACTGAAACAAGAACAATTAAGCTTCATTATATTATTTTATTGTGTTAAAACTTGATCCTCGCTAAAACAGCTTATTTAACAATTAGTCAAACATGTCCCTTGATACTACAAATCACGAATAATTCCTACTCCCAACGTAATCATCATCAAGTCTTCAAACAGCAACATAGTATCTACGATCAGGAATAAAGACACCGATATTTTCAACAAAAAATCATATCTCACATCGTTGTCAACCAATACCATATCGCCACCTCCTATGTTGCCAGTTGTTATCAGACACCACTACTGAAATTACAAATACACAATCAGAAGATAAACTCAACATTGAGGAACATACCATTTCCAAGTCTATTCGCATAAACACATCAGAAAGCATACCAAGTTACATGATAGTGCACGGACTACAAATCAACATACCACCGAAGAGCTGCTCAAACTTGCAGCGTACATCTATAGAATACGATACCGATTTGAGCCTTCAGAAACACCCACCGCCAATCTTTTTACGATGTAAATGATGTCAAAAATGCAATGAACATGACACAAAGCACTCTCCGCAAAATACAAAACGCAGTTATTGCTGAATACCTTAATACGAAAGTTTGCACCAACAAAAAACTTCATCCGAAATGTATCCAATGCCGCGAACCTTACTCACATTATCTAACAGGTGAAAAGTGCAGCCAGAAGTAAATGATGAAACACCAGATTACACAATACCACTCCGTCTTCATAGAAAACCTAACTTATTCACAGTCAGTATTAACTCATTCAACCATCGAGTAATGTATTTTTTACTATTTTCACATCAACTTACCAAGATATGTATCCTGCAGGCCATAGTATTATTTTAAACGAAGTCCAACATAATGGGAAGTTTTCAAAGCACAGCTACATGCCACTTACCATATGTGTTTTAACTCAATAGCACCATCACCCACTTCCGAGTAACGTAAATTTATAATTCTACTTATTGCCACTATCATCCATAAATCACTTCCACTCTTCATGTATATAGATTACACCGTCACTAGATTACAAATGTCTGTCACACTTGTCTAGCATTAATGTTTAAAACATCCCCTATGCGAGAAAAAAATCGTATGTTGTATTCATAATATTCTGTGATATCTAAACAAATCGTGATAATTCCCGTCCCGTAATTATTAGTTAGTAAAACCCAAGTTTTGATTATAAGCACCGATTTAATAAATAAAGGGTATACAAAGTTGCTTAATATCACTAACCCCATCCGCCAACTTCGAGGATTCCAACGTTTTCTCCAACATCCTCTACATTTAAAAAAGCTCAACCCTCTCCTCAGGAGTTAGCCCCCTTTTGGGGTTAGCAATAAAATATACCTCAAAGTTGTTTCTTCTATTTTAATATTTAATTTACTGTGAAATGTAAAAAGGGGGAAATATACACGGTTCAGAAAACATGGATATGTAGGAAGATGTACCATAATAACTGAGAATAAATTATTAACTTTATTTCAAATTTATTACTGTAAATTATGAATAAATTATCTCGTTTTTATTTGTCACGCACAACATGCCCTTTGTGAGAATATCTATTAATTCTATCATATCTTGGTAATTAAGTTACTTTTAGAAATAGTTAATGAAACAAACTAACAGTTAATATCGTAATGTCCTTTATACTTCTGATCGGTAGAGATAATAATACTCGGTAGTGGATTTTACACCCCAACCATTGTTTTATAAATATAGTAAATGTTGACAAAATTACCGTCCCGTAGGAGAAAAATTACAGGGAAATTAGATAGACTACTTCTTCTTCTTGTGCGATCTATAGAGGATGAAGGATGGCACCTGTTTCATAGCCCACCTGGGTGCCGGGAGTTTGTATCATTTGCGTAGCCAACTACGTACGGAATTAAGTCCGTTTCTAGGGAAGAGAATACACCAGTTACATAGCCAACTGCGTGTGCGGATGGCACCAGTTACATAGCCAAGTGAGTGTCGGTATTTGTACCAGTTACGTAGCCAAATGCGTACCAGAAGAAGTTATATTTTAGGAATGAGTACACACCAGTTACATAGGCAACTGCTAGGCACCATATATGGCGAGTGGCACCAGTTACATAGCGAACTAAGTACTAAGGAGTGTTCCAGTTACGTAGCCAACTGCGAACGGAGGAAGGAGTGGAGCTGACCAATCAGGAGCGAGTGATATATTTTTTTTCTTGCGCTGGTCCATTTTATAGATGATTTTAGTGATGATTCTCCATACTTCTCCTACAATGATTCCAGTTTCCTCTGTTTTCTACTATCTGCTCCATCTGGTGCTTATATGTGGTGTTGACCGTCGTCTGCTCCTATGTGTGTCACTAGATGTTTACATTCTTTATTCACATGTTTGTCCTATAAACATGCTTGTTTCTTCACACAATATCTACTTGCTCGGATGGCATGTGGAATAGTAAACAATAGTAAGTGTTGTTTGTGAACTATATTTTTATTCTTGTCATTCACTAACACATATCCTTTTTTATAAGGAATAAAATTTTAATCACTGTACTTTATGCGCAATTATATAGAGATGAGTTTGTATGCAAGAAGGCTCGCTTTTGCTGATACACTTGATAACTAATATCGTTATACCACAGTGCAGGGAGATTCAACTTGTTTGGGTATCATTATCTTCGAGTCGGTGGGTCCTACTAGTGTTTGTTATGATTATTTAATACTTGTAAACGAGGTCACTTAAAGTTTGTGATATTTTATCACTGTTGAGGGACGTTTCCTAGTGTACTGTTGTTGAGTTTAGGGGTACAATGTTCAACTTGCAGTTTTTGGTTTCACTGGTATTGTTAAATTCGGTGTCAAGTGATGATATCTTGTTTGCGAAATGTTAACTGTCTGGCAAGTACGTTGACAAGAACATTCTTTTAAAGATTTGTTACCAATTACAAATGAATAAAAATGACACTATGATGGTTGCTATAGCTATAATGTATGAATTTTTGCGTTTGCTGAAAAAGATAACGACTTAGTTTGAGTACTCAGCTTTTCTTAAGCAATAGTCTACAATACATAAATTAATTATTAATACAATAAATATTATGAAATAATGCCATCTACTGCTATTATGTTCCATGAGAACGAAGAGTGTATTTGGAGATCAAAAAACTTATTTGATAATTTATTTTTCTCGTGGTCTAAAAATGTTAGAAAATTACCTATTGACTGTTGGAGGTTTTGGAAATTAATCGTGAAATGTAATGACAATGTTTTTGGTAGGTTTAAGTAGTCTAATTTTAATTCAATTGTGCGTCTTGTTGGTAAATTTAGATTATATGTTAAAATTCGCTCAAATTTGGTGTATCAGAGATAGTAGTTATTTGACGAATTTGCAGTCATTCCGAAAAGTATCCTATTCGATTCTTTAAAATATAAACTTGTTTTCGAATTCCCACGTGAATTCTAGCTG
Source organism: Lepisma saccharinum (assembly GCA_022664845.1). NCBI lineage: Eukaryota > Metazoa > Arthropoda > Insecta > Zygentoma > Lepismatidae > Lepisma > Lepisma saccharinum. Next base: position 15,803 of record JAGDQP010011504.1, read on the forward strand.
AGGTATATGTATAAAATTACTCTCGTGAAGAATGTTGCGGTCCAACCCGGCAGTTTTTAGTAGAGTTTTGATAAGGAATTGTAACGTCCCCAACCTTAAGATCCCAAAAGAGGATCACACAGACAAATAGGGTCGCCAGGAGCCTAGAGTACCCACACAACGCATCTAACCTAACCTCTAGCTCCAAATAATTTAGATCGAGGGAGGAAATACCGGTAAGGCGACACCTCCAATCTTTAAATTAGATCGTCAGTTCATATTCCGAAGTACCAGCTGGTTCAGAGTAGCGACAGATTAAGAAAGAAAAACGCAAATCTTTACTTGGGAATTAATCTCAAACGATGATACGCATAACGACTCATATGTGACTCATACTGTGTCTTTACTCACTTCGAAGTCTACAGGGTGACAAAGGACCATGTCTTACCTGTACCTTAGTAGGGCCCACACCTGTAGCATGGAATCGCAATTCCTGAAATTAAGACGAAAGAAAACAAGAGAATTACGGTCGTAATTCAATCCAAACGTAGTGTCATAACGCACAAACGCAAATACTATTTATTTACACAAATCACATGCTGGAGTCACTTCATATGCCAACGCAGAAATAACCAGAAATTCAATATATAGTTCTTTTCCCAAGAAATCTTATCTCAGCTGGCGAAATAATACTACCACTGGTCTACTGATTTATGAACCGATCTAATCTAATTAAAATCACATCACTTACAACGATAGGTTTACCGAAATACAGAAATAATTTAGTATCAGTTGCTGTCAACTTCACGTGACGATTAGTAGTTAACTTCCAATGAATATCAAGTCAACCATTAAATAACTCACTGCACATTATAAATATTACTAAACACTATATGAGGATTATCAACTAAAGCCATAGATTGTACCTGGTTAACTGAGAGGTTTCTAAACTACGTTCACTGAACATAAACACAAGATTGTTCGAAGAAATATAAAAATTTCAGAATTCCAATTTATTACTTTGAATTTACATATTGCACACTTTCGGCTATGATAATATCATAAGAGTTTGAACATAATTACTGTTGAGTTGTAGGAACAAACAGATTTGAATCACTCGTATACATTGAAATAATTAAGCAGAAATGAATGTTGCCTAGTCATATATAATTTTCCATAATTTCTATAATAATTAATAAATTTCGTTGATATGTTCACAAATTATTTCCGAAACATTGTTTTCTAATTTACAAAAGCTTTATCACAGCGTTACTTACACGAAAGAAGTTCTTGTCCAAAATATATCGCATAGAAAGAATCCATTTATCAATTATTAATTGAGTGACAGATTACTACCTTAAACAAAAGACGTTCTGAATAAATCTTGAAAATGCAAAATAATATTATAAAATAGGCCTTTTTTCATCGGAGAATAGTGGCTGGAGTTGAAACCAAGATTATCGAACCATGTCGAATAATATAAAATTTACTATTAACATCGAAACGGTACGCAAAGGTAGTCGCACAGACATGTTGCTAATTTGATTAAGTAATGAAAATATGCGGTAGTTGTCAAACATGGCTAACCGGGAATTTCGAATACATTTGGAAACTGGAGACGAGAAATTGGCATATTATTATTGAAAACTAACGAACCGATACTTGTAATGTAAGAATTCGGTTAATAGCGGCCCCATACTGAAATTTAGAACATATTGTACATTTTCATAAATAATATCATAACAAAATATAAATTTAATAAGGTGAAAATTCCGAAATAATGATGTCGCTGAAAAGTCCTGATAACACTTATATCGGTTTTAATTCTTCTTGACTAAGATTGATTATAATTTTCTGGAACGGACGACATCAATCAAAATATTATCAGTATATACATTAAATTTGGAGTTTATATCTACTTCTCGTAGACAGGGCTTAGGAAGTACAGATGACGGAAAGCCCATACGTCCACTCGTCTCGTCATTAACATTGGAACTGAACTAACATGGCGTGGGAGAGCAGTTTCCCATTAAACGGGGAAGAAGGCTGATTGACAACAATCAGCAAAAAACAAGTCACGAAGAATTAACTAGGGTCCAATCAAAACCAAGCGTTGGATCCAAGTCATTGCTACGTGACTAACGAAAACCTGGATGGTTAACGATAAAAAATCCAAAGCAGAAATCCAAACGAAACACGCTAGAAGAGTTCAAAACCAACCAAAGAGAATGAGCTAAAGAGAACACACAGAAAGGTAACAAAACGGAAACTAAGAAAAATAAAATGGGAGAAAATAAATATAAAAATGGAGCAGCAACTAGGTTGTTACAGAATGTCATGTAAGCAATCGTTTTTCTGAGTCTTGAACTGGTCCTCAATTTTGAAGATGGAAAATAAATTATTTTTCTGGCATACTGATATATCTATTTAAAATAGAGCTGTTTCTAATTTTAGGACGAATTCTGGTATACCATTTTGAGATGGGCTCGTTCAAAATCTATTATTAAAAGCTTTATAGAACAACTGATAACTTGATATTCTAATATTATACATTTCTAAAAAAAATATCTAGATATGGAAAGTATTTTATCGGTGGCTATTAGAAGACTTTCAGAACTTTGGTAGAAAATTCCGAGGTCCTCGGACATTAAAGGATTTCGTAATAACGGATGATTCTTAATTATTTCGGCTGCTAATGATGGTGTAATTAAAGCATCGTTGACTGTGTTCTGAAGCAGACTTTGAAGAATATTATCCAAATGATACTCGAGGATTTGAAATTTTTTTATAGTAGTTTGAAATCGTTCATTCGTAGCCGTAGTACAGAGTGATTAAAATATTTCGTTATGTACTTGTAAGATAGTCTTTGCCACTGCAGCCGTAATATTTTCCACTATGTGAGTTAATTGATACTGGCTTTGTTTAATTGTCAGTATTTGATTAATTCGATATTCGTTTTGCTGCCGATAAATAGCATTTTAAAGTTTATATGTTTTGTACAAAAGATACAATCCTACTGCGAAGTTCACTATCCCAGCTAAAAGTGATAAAATCATTCGCTTCTTTCGCTTCACCCATCCTATTTTAAAATAACAGGCTATAGTTTGTGAGCTCTTATCCACGAATTGTTTCTGAAGTTGATGTAAAATTTCAATTAAATTTTCGTATCCCTTGGAGCTATTATTTTGGAGATGGACCCCCAAGAAGTCAATGTGAAGACGAAATCGAAAAATTCTACATCTTGATTAAGGCTTCTATCTTTCCAATTGATATTCCATATTGTTGTATGACAATCTCCGCTTTCCCATTAAGAAGACTGCATACTAGTGATATATGTA
>JAGDQP010011504.1:19519-52788 GCA_022664845.1 Lepisma saccharinum
CAGGGTGAATGTCCTTGGATCAATGGCATTCCTGCAGAAAAAGTAATCATTATTTATACTTTTATCAATACATATTTTTTCTAGTTGTTACTAGCGAACAGAATGCTTGTTAAACTGCACAAAGAATATTTGCCCCGAATGAATAGCTTTTTAAAGAGTCGGCATATTAATTCCGTCAATTGGAAGTAAATAATATGGTTGTTGAAGTATTTGTATGATAGTACCGTTGAAGAGGTAAGATTGTGTAAACAAGTTTGTACCTTTCGTCGCGATAGTTTGACATAACTGACAAATAACGCTTAGGCGACCGTCTAATTTATTAACAGATATGAAAACGGACAGCGGGCTCTTTACGTCTACGTGAATTAAGAAAGTATTTAAATGATTATTTTTCTTTTCACATATCTGTTTTTTTTCGCATAGTGACTTTTATAGCGTGCAATCTACCTTTAGTACTGAAAACCGCCATAACTTAACGTTTCACTCAATGTCTTTTATTTTGCCTGTGTGAATAGTGAAATTTGTCGTGTTTAAGTATAAACTTATATTCAACCGTAAATGATTGATGCTTTTGATGAAAATTGCTCTTTGGCTTTTTCCTCCCCCTGCCTGAATCTAAAGAAAAATGTTATGCTCTCTGCTTATTGACTACGAGAAGTCAATTTATGTATCATCTTCCTCGTGATAGTATTGTATTTTATCTACTGACATTTATTTTCCTTCTTTCCGAAACCTGGAAAAAATCCTATCAAGTATACGTTCCTATTCAGTCATTTCAGGACTCTGCAAATATTAATGACCTATGATGTACAATTCCCTGGTTTCCCTGTTTTCCTCTTTGAAAAACATATGAGCCTATTGGGAATTCGGTGTGTGTATGGGCCCTATCGTAAAATTTATTTTCTTTGAGAAAGTGTTTGTAATGCTATTCACAACTTCGGCTCTGATTTTAGGCAATTCACCCTTTGGTATTTGGGTTAGAGAGCTTATGTTAAAGGTACTGTCTGTCGCTGTCCTAGGGTTATAGCTACAAAGTAGAAAAATCGTTGCATCTTTTGAAGTAACTTGTGGGTACGTATTGTATGAAAAAAAAAACACATTTGCAGCATTGTTGGTCAATGGTCCATGATTTGCTGAACATTATGCTTAGGTATTCGTTGTAAACACCTTATGGTTTGTTCTCCAACGCTAGCTACTTCATGGTTGTAAGCTGGGCTATATTTTAGTTCGATGTTGTTTTTTTAGCTAGTGCCTTTATAGCTAAGCTTGTATCGACTGGATTCATGTGATGAAACAAAACCTTGGGTGCCCGTAAACATAAGCACCTCATCTTCCAAAAATGTAGAGACGGATTCTATTGATATGTTTTCCACCGTCTTTGCTGTCGTGTAGCGTAACGCCTACTCGATTCCGACGTGGACATACAACTTTTATCATTATGTGGTATAGGATCCTAGGTGTCATATGCCATTTCATCGTTGATTTTCTGTTTTAGATTGTTATTCAGCGTATTTTCCTCTATTTTTCTTGAGTAGGTGGCAACAAGAACAGTGCTTGCATAGAAAACCAATTAAACATTTTATTTAGTAAAATAATACTTTGGTAAACACGGGGCATGTTTTTCAATTTCCGAAATTACAGCTGATAAGATCGTCAAGTACTACCTCAAATCATACCCTTGTCAGAAACTGAGGTATACATAAAATATATACTTGTCCATGGCGTGGTATCGTTGTACTCTGTAGAGAACTCTGCCCTTAATAGTGTATAATTGGGATGCTCTGATTGCAGAAGGTGGTACAGGTTTTACGCCGTTTGTGCATTTATTCTGTTTGAGAAAAACAGTCCTTTTTTGTACTCTGAATAATGTTTAGTTCGAAAAAATATTTTGAATTCAGAAGTTTTCGTCTAATGTATTGGAACGGAATACAAAGTCTTGTTTCGATGTGGAAACTACGTCAGTTGGTGGATATTACGACGACCTGTTTATTACTGGAATCTGCTATAAACACTTCCGATGTTGGTATCAAAGTGACTTGGAGCTGTAGCGTTTAAAATGACTTTCTTTAGTTGGACAAATAGTTTTTCTAGTTTATCAATTCACGGGAATTTATTTCCTTTAGAAAGAATCGTTTACAAGGGGTCTAATTTCTCGGTGTAATGGTGTATGGTAATGGTGGACGAACAAGCAGATTCCAAGAAAAGATTTAAGTTGTCGCTTGGTGAAGGCTGTCTCAAGCTTTATTAAAGCCTTGCATCTTCTTGGCTATCTTTGGAGAAAATGATTGTTTTTGTCTGTCGACTTAATAACAATGTACGTATAATTCCGATAAAATAAATATTATATTTGATTTTTGGTCTGACGTAATGTTTTCTAAGCCTTTTTTAGAAGTCTTTATAGTGGTTCTAAATGCTGCTTCCCATTAAAATCGCTTACCTTAATTTTGTCTTCAAACGAAGTAATTGAGTTCAGTAATCCTTAAGTAACGTTCTTGTTGCTATTGATAAAGTTTGTGCGGACGTCGCATGTCGCATTACGCATTTCTTAAACTGATAAGTTTTTAGTGTGTGGTACTCCATGAGGCATATATTTCCAGCTCAAAGGATGCAGCTCAAATTGAAAAATGCTCTCGTAATTAACTAAAGTTGAGATCAGATTTTTTCCTCGTAGGCTATTTAAAATGTCTTCTGTGCTTTGAAATTGTATGGCCAAATATAAATTGCCCTTGTTACAAGCCTGAAGATTTAAATCCAAACTAGAATCTTTCTAACCAGGCTTCTGAACCCAAATCGTGGGGGACGAGAATTCACTTCTGCTCGTCTCTTGAATTATATTTGCATTTATCAATTATTCCAGCTGTTTATCCAGTTGCGCTCTCAAAGCAACAGTAACTGGAGGTGATCTTTGGTGGAAGGAAGCCGCTTTGTCTATTCGAACGCAGTCAACATAACCGTCGAATGCTTTTATGTCACTGGGAAAGTAAGAGAAAAGTATTTATATATTTGTACAAAAGTTTATGGATTCGATTCTTTAATTTTGCATCTGAACTTGGATTCATATCAAAGGAGATGTACCGAAGTAATTTTCTGTGAATTTTAGCCTCTCTTCAATTTATTGCTTTGTCCTGTATTTATAAACATAATCCGGGACTGTTTCCTTCAGGTCATCAATTTTGAAAGACATTTCGTCCATATATTCATCAGAGTATACTGGTCTGTTCTTTTTAAGATTTATTCTCATTGATGTTGGATTAATTATGGGAATATTGCAATCATGTGTTGGCATTTTAATGATAAATTTCTCAAACCGTATTTATCACGTTATGACTGTAGTAAATTGACATAAATAAATAATGACTTTTTTCTTCCAAGTTATTGACTTGTATAGGAAGAAAAATATATTTTAAATGGTATTGTTATGTGTTTGGATACGAAAATATAAGATAAAATGTGTTATTTTACCTGATATATGACAGCTTGCGAAATTGAAAGTTGTTCCCTTCCTGCATGTGGAAATGTAGTTATCCTGTTTTTTTTTATAGAAAATGATAATTTTGCTTGCAGCCTCTTGAGTAAGTCTTGGCCAACAAAGGGTTCTATGTTTTCTTGTTCCATTATCCTAGAATAATGTAATGAGAGATATTTCCAGTTTGAAATTTAATCAAAGCAAAAAATTCATTTAAACTATCGTTTAAGCAATAACGTTAGTGATATAATCTATTAAAGTGCAGTTTCGTGGTATTTGGTTTCTAGACTATATCGACATTGTGTCTATGATCGTATATCGCTGAGTCTATGATCGTAGATATGATTTCGTTACCTATGCGTACGTTAATCATGGATTCATTTTCCTCCGCATTATATTTTATTAGTTATATATTTTTCTTTGTTGTTAATGAACGAGACACATTTTTGATTCAGCTGGGGCAGATTATTTTATGGAAGTTTATCTTTCTTCTTGTTTGTTGTAGAGTCCGTCCACGGGCCACCTACATCACATTTTATTTATTTTTTGTTGTAGTATGTTTTGTTCTCATTGTGCCTATAATCCTGTTTTTGGTTTGTATTATTTTTGTTTATCATCAGAATTAGTTCTGCTAGTTTATTCGTTATGCTTTCCAAATTGTTTGTAGAAGATTTGTTTCATTAGGATTAGGATTGACTTGCTGTATCTGGTAGGATGAAGTGTCAATAATGTATTCGACGTATTCTTGATCAGGTGGTACAGGCTGGTTATTATACCAAGCTATAATGAGAGGTTGCGGTAAAGTTTTGGTTACCTTGATTTTTCTTTGCTTGAAAGGTATGCATTTCGTAAAATGGTTCTCGCTTTGGCCATGTTAGTAATATTCTTACACTTGAACATGTTTGGTAAGGAAATATTTGGTTGGGAGGTTCTGGTTCACCTTTACGTAAACTATTACGGGCTCTTGAGTAGTTCAGGGTGGTAGAGTTAGTGTTGCTGCAGTTTGGTTGGACAGGTTTTGAAAATGGTAACTAGGTTATTGCCTATTTGGATTTGGACATAAGAAATTTGACTAGTTCGTGGCTGGGTGTATATGTGTGGATCTCCGTAGTGAAGATACATTGGTCCTAGGTTATGCATATGATTTTGGAAAGTCGTATCTCGTCTCTTTAACTGACGTATTGTATGATTAAGCATTGGAGAAGTCCTTATAGCCTCAATCTGCTGGGCTCGGTCCTCCATCGGTAAACATGTTTGTGGCTTTTCCATGAATTACCTACTTTCAATAAATCCGTTGATGCTTCCAGAGTAATCAGGCGCTTTTGAAAATCACTTACGGGTGTGCAGTTTTCCATAGCAATATTCTTAAGATATTCTTTAGTCAAACCTAATGACAAATAATGGACTTTTGTTCCTCCGTAGCGTCAGGAATGTTATGTCTGATCGCTCTTAATTTTCTAAAAATAAATATGAATCAATAGGTTTGTCCTCTTGTTGTTTCATCGCGTTGATTTCCATCTCATCTTTGTATAATGGGATCTTGGGCCTACACAGGATGGTAAGTTTATCTTTCAGCTGTGTATATTTTGTTTCTCCTAAAAGGTGTTGAGATTTTAATTTTAAAACTAGGTATAATGACGTATCTTGGAGATACACAGGCCGTAGTTCCTTTCGTTTGCCTTGGATCCATTGCTGTAAAGATGTTAGATATTCAAACTGTCGGGTCTTCATTAATATTCACAGAAAATTTCGTCACGTGGGGGAGATTAAATGTCAGTTTCTCATGGGGTTGCCATACTGTCAACGTTTTCTCTACTGTCTTTTTCTTTATCAAAATTTGCAGTTCTACCACAAGACCTCGTCGTTACTGGCATTTATCCATTAAGACAAATGCTTTTGTTTATCTCGTTTTATGCCTTTTAAATCTAATTCCCTAACCTAGCCATTATTATTGTATGATTGTTTATTGTGTGAATGTCAAACAGTGATTTAAGAGAAAAAAAGCGTGACTTGTTGTTGTTGCCGTACAAGAAACCAATATATAATACTAGTATTTTTAACTTTCTGTGTACACTTTTTATCACTTTTTCTATCCTCCACCCGTTTAAGTGTGGAGACGATGCCTACTACCGCATAATGTTCCTTATATTTCTGGTCGGTAGATACAATATTACCCGGGAGTAGATTTAACCCCTGTACCATTCATTTATGAAAGATAGTAATGTTGACAAAGTTACCGTCCCGTAGGAGAATACAGAAAAAATAGATAAATGACTTCTATAAACTTCTTCTGCTGCTTCTTGGGTGATCTACAAAGGATGAAGAATGGCACAGGTTTCTTAGCCAACCTCGGTGAAGGGCGTTTGTACCAGTTACGTAGCCAACTGCGTACGGGAAGATGTTAGCTTTTAGGAATGAGTACACAACAGTTACATAGGCAACTGCGTGTGCAGGAAGGTACCAGTTACATAGCGAACTAGGTAAAAAGGAGTGTTCGAGTTACGTAGCCAACTGAGAACGGAGGAAGGAGAGGAGTTGACCACCCGGGAAGGAGTGATACATTTGCCTTGCGCTGGTCCATTTTATAAGGGATTGTAGAGGTGGTTCTTCATGCTTCTGCTACAATAATTCTGCTTCTGCTACATGCTTCTGCTTCTGCTCTGTCGTCTGCTATCCGCTCCATCTGGTGCTTAATTGCGGAGTTGACCGTCGTCTTCTCCTATGTATATCACTAGATGTTTACATTTTTATTAACATGTTTGTTCTATAAAAATGCTTGTTTATTCACGCAATATCCACGTGCTCGGAAGACATGCGGAATATTCCAATATAAAGCAGTTTTCCCAATATGTCTCAATCAAGTTTATATTAAAAATCTCATGGTTGTATGTACCTTTTTGTGACAGTACTTGCAGAAATCACTTGTATTTGCCTTTTTCCGGTTTTGTCAGTCGTAAAGTTAATTGTAAACTGAATGAAACTATTTAACTGTTAGCTGCGTTCCGTAACGGTTCATTATGTTATTTTCTTGTTCAGTATCTCTGGTGGGAAGAAAATGTTATCATCAAATGGACTTGTGAAGACACAGAACAATTGGCGATCGTAAAACAACATATTTTGAGAATTTGTTAAGGATCGCAAAGGGAAGGAAAATGAGAATGTTACGGTTCATTGCGTAATGGAGAATATAGAAGCTATTATGAACCCTGATTGGATAGTTTCTGGACAAATTGATTTCGTTATTTATAAATATTGATATGATCCTAATACATTGTCGAAATACATACTGTAAATGTGGCGTTTTGTACTCCAACAAGTAGTGTTGATACTTCTAGTATATTTCTTCAATATCGATTAAATACAGAAATACAGCAGATTCAAAGACGCACTCTGAAATATAGATGATAGTACATTATCCAATATATATAACGAGCCAAACGATCTTGACTTAGTCGGTTATATGGGAGAAAAATGTTGCACTCTAAAGGTACAAAACCGATTGGACTCGTGCATAGATCAAATGTGTTTCATGCCTACAAGCCAGGACTCCTCGTTATCCCTTGATAAACAAGGAGTGCTACGACTGCCCACAACCTTCTAGATTATTAGATTATTTGTTCGTGTTAATATTTTGTTTATACCTCGTGGGAAAAAGCATATTTCTTTCGCCAATTTGAGTATCTAAAAGGGAGCTTGCCTGCGATGTACTCTCCACCAAGCTGAGGGAAAATTGACTTTGTCCACCAATAATTATCGTCCTGTTGTTTTCCTTCCGCCAAAAAAAAGAAAACTGTGGGAGGTAATATTGACTACTCCCACCAACTTCAGGACATTTTTTTCTCCACCAAACATCACTTATTCAAAAATCAGGTAGATTTCAAACCAAGTATTCATTAATCTTTACCATTTATTTGTCAACAAGTCAAATTGGTTTTATGATTCTGCTATAGTCGTTACAATCATTATATAAGCTTTTCATGTAGTACACAACGCATATGAGCACTAAGTTCAAGCATAAGGTTTTATTAAAGTAACAAAATATAAAACATTAATACAACTTTTTGTACCTTTAATATATTACTCGCTTTGCTCCCCAGACCTCCGTAGGAGCTGCACTCCCAACATCAGGGTTTAGAGGGCTGCGTCCCTTTTATCGTAATCAGAGACTCTGTGACGGACTGCGCTTTCATGGTAGATATATACTACCCACCGGGGAGGGGGGTCGCCCCCATGTAAGATTTTTCAGTTTTTGTGACCTACTCGTCATGGTACACCTTAATACCAAATTTCGTTTGTCTACCATTAGTCGTTAAGAAACTGGGTATTCGTGCGGACATTTTGGAGTAATAATGGCGCCTTTCCAAAATGTTGTATTATTTCCCTAAACTACTAGTTATGATACAACTTTATGCTAAATTTCGTATCTAGCTAAAATGTTGTGGAAAATGGGTTTATAAGTCCGCCATTTTGGATGCAAGCTGGCATCTTAGGATATACTGTAGACCTACTATTGATATTGTACCACTATACCTAATTTCACTTCAGTAGCTACAGCACTTTAGGCTGTGTATTCTACACGACAACGAGTTTGGCAGGCATTTTTGATCCAAGGTGGCGTTTTTGAACGTAATATTTTCGTAACCTATTGATGATATTCTACCTGTGTACCAAATTTAATTTCAGTAGCTCCAGTGGTTTAGGCTATGTATTATATACAGCAATGAGTTTGACGGCCATTTGGATCGAAGATGGCCACTTTTTTTAACATTTTATTATATTGTCGTGACTTACACAAAAAGACACAACGTCAAATTAAATTTCAGTACTCTAGCTGAAACGGCGTCGAAAATGATTTTTGGGGCTGCCATTTAGAATCCAAGACGGTGACCTTCCCAAAACATTTTACGTTTTTTTCCTAAATTACAAGTTATGATACACCTTTATGATTGTACCTCTAGCTCAAAGGTTGTGGAAAATGAAATACTAAGACCTCAATTTTGGATCCAAAATGGCGTTTGGAGTAAATTGTGCAATATTATACTAACCTACGTTTCATAATGTACCTCCATACCAATTTTCATTTCAATAACCCCAGTAGTTTACGCTGTGTAATCTATACAACAATGGGTTTAGCGGCCATTTTGGATCGAAGATGGCGACTTTTACAAAATTTGAAACTAATTTCGTAACCTAATAGCGATACTGTAGCTTCATACCGAATTTAAATCCAATAGTCCCAGCCGTTTAAGCTGTCTATTTTATACAACAATGGGTTTGGCGGCCATTCTGGTTCCAAGATAGCGACTTTTTCCAAATAATGGATTCCTTTACCTACTCGTGGTCATATCAAATTTGGTGTTTCAAGTTTCAGTAGTTTGGCCTGTGAATTGATATGGGTGAGTCAGTGAATTAGTGTATGAGTGAGTGTCCATGGGACTATATAGTATATGAATGTCACGTAAATATTCTTGTTGTTCTTTGCAATTGGCAAAATCTTCCCGTGAAAAAAAAAACTTACTCATCCAGCTTCAGTTAATTAATGTACACCTATTTCATATTTTGATTTTTGCAAATTTTGAACTTTAGGTAATATGACCTTTTTGGTTGTGAACTGAATTGTGAGAATTGTGGTCTTTCTGGTCTGAAGTCATGACCGGCCAGCAGTGATTTTTTATGCGAAATGTGTTGTCACACATGGCGATGAGGACGTGTGTCCTTCTTGAGAGAGAACACAACATGAACATATAATAATAAGGGCAGACAACTGAGCTTGTTATTAACCAAATTTTGAAAGTTACTTAAAAATATCCGTCGTATTGAGCGCTCAGTTTTCTGTCAGGTAAAACTAGAGATATGTTTTGAAAGAGTCGTCTTCCCCGATAACAGGTTGACTGGGTATTTTTTTAAATAAAAATCTGGAAACAAGATTCGTTTCTTCTCTTCTGATGTCTCTCTGGAAGAAGTAAGGGAAGACATCTTGGGATTCATCACATATTGAAATTCCGAAGTTTGGGAATTTCAGAAGTACAATTGCATAAAATTATTTGTCTGCTGGTTACGTTTCTCAACTGTTCGAGATATTTTGTTTTGAATTTTGAGTTACAAAGTGAAACTTAAGTATGCGAATCTAAGCTGGTTGAGGCGAGCTTGGGCTTACTTTATGTTGAGAATGCTGTGCTTTGTAGTAGCCAGTATCCTGTAGCAAAAATTCTTCCTCAGATTTTTATCGTTAAAATTGTTTCTCCCATTGCGTTAAACATTTTTTTTATTGACGTTTAAGTATGATTTTTTGCTACTTCTACAGAAGTATGTTCGTTATTGTAAAAACTCACTATATTTTCAAACGTTGAAAGTTTAGTACATGCGCTGAGTGGTAGCTTACGTTCATTTATTTTCAACGTTGAGCACATGATATTTTTATTCGAAAATATTAATATAACTGGCACGATCGTGAGAGTCACTTTTGAAATAAATATGTTAAAAAGTTGTATGCCACTATAGGATAAATTATCATACAAAAAATCGTCTTCGATTCGATAGTTTATGTATATATATATGGAGCTTCACCTATCTGTTATATACTTTAAATTCCTATAGTTTCGAAGTATTTTGTGAAAGTGCTTTCCATGGAAGTGGAACAGCGTCGATTGTGATTTCACGTTGAGTGATTTAAAATGTTTAAGTTAGAACTTATTGTTTCAATCTGGAAATATACGATTCATGTTATTAGAATACACATTGAATCACAAATATTTGAAAATATCAATTTGGACCCAAATTACCGTGTACAAATCTGAGTTTCCGTAACATAAAGTTAAAAATGTTTCTTTACTGAAATAAATAATTAATAAAAAAGGTTTACGTTTTGTATTTGAAGAAATTAAAAATGCAAGATATAGTTAAATATTTGATTTTTCGAATAATGTATGCATTTGAACGAAAGTTCTATATTTTGATGGCACTTGCTCTTCTGTGCAAGCGTTATTGAGAAGCATAATTCTGCTTTCTTTAAATTGAATTCTTGTATTCTACTTGAATTTGTCATGCTTAGACTTTATTGTATTCACGAACGGCTTTTGATTCATGCTATAGAATTTTCATGAATTTTCTGCTGTGACCTTAATCCCCAAGTAACAATATCAATGTTTTCTGACAGGTAGGTGTTTTGTCCCTAGAACTTTTGTTTCTTTTTCTCCTTATCTTTTTGTCGGAATACGGCGAATACCACTGGCGGAAACAAGCATTACGGTTTCGACTGTAGTATGTAGTTCGCAATATGGTTGAAGTATGTTTTAGGTGTCCTTGCAGGTTTTCACTTTAATGACTTCCACTAGACGTCTTTGTGTCATGTGTTTTAAGATTAAAATTTACAGTTTTAACTTTGCGCTTTTATAAGTGTTCATAGATAAACCTCTGTTTATCGCCTCCAATTTAATGACGATTTATTTGGAGGTTCACGCTACTCAAAAACACCTTTACTGTGCCTTGTGGCGGGTCGTTTTTAAAGTTCACTCTTCTGGTGGATTGGGGAATCTCTCCTCCCCTCTAAACCTTTTTCCATCGTCTTTAGATTACATCTTTTTTTCTGATATGATTCAATGAGTAGCTACACTTTTAATAATCGCGTGCTTCCTTTCCGAGTTTCTTTAGTACTTGAAAGTTCTTTCCACTATAATAATATTTGTTGCTGTCTCAGTCTGATGCCTTATTTTACTCGTCCGATTCGTGAATGTGAGTAATGAATTAGTCTGGTAAAACTGTGACTTTGTTCTCTAGTAACCTTGAGTGATAAGAGCTCGGCTAGCCAGTTTAATGTTGTTGATGTAGATTCTATAGGGATGTTACCCCCTGTGCATTTTAATGTGATGTTTCACGTTCCTTCCTTTACCCTTATTTAGGGGAAAATCCTCTGGTTTTCGAGTGTGACGAGGCTTCTTGGAGGCATGACGGGAAGTTTATTTTCGGCTGTTGTGCTTTTCTTGTCCGTTCCCTGTGCTACCATTCCTATGTCTGGAGGGTTTTCTACACCTTATTCCAGTCCGGATTGACTCTTCCTTGTTTGCTTGTGTATATAACAGTTCATTCATATCTCTGTGCCTAGTTTTCATGTTTATGGTACTTTGCATAACTCGATCTCCCACTGTAACTCTTCCATTAATGTACTCAATTTCCGGACCGTACTTCCACAGGAAATCTCGTTCCAGGACGACATAACTATTCAACCTTTCGATAAGGTAGACCTTTGCGGCAATATCCACATTACCTATTTGAATGGATAAATATAATTCACCACGAACATTCCTTCTCCTCTTACCCGTGTAGCCACTTTAAAAAAAACATTTTGCAACTTATTGAGACTTTATCTCCGTTATCTATGAAAGGCAACTTCTTCGCAGCAGCGACTTTTTCTACAAAACCTATTCTTCTATATGTGTCTTCAACTCTGTCTAAAACTGCGTTCTCATCAATATCACAAGTCCACTAAGTCCTGATATGTGATAGGGTAAATATAAAATGATGGATCTGCATTTATGTTACTGTTTCCAATCACATAATCATCCTCCATTACATTTTCCTTTGTACGCAGATCCTTTTTTTCACACACTTCTCAGTTAAATTGAGGTTTCTGGTTAAAAAATATTGCTGTTGATACATTACTGCCAATTAGGTTATTAGGTTATTGCACACCTGGGACTTGTTCATGCATGGGTCGATATAAGTGATCTGACAGTTCCTTGTCGTAACAAAACTTTCCACACGTTCATTCGTCTTCGGATTGAAAGACACTGTCATTAGTCTGCTTAATTTTACGCTAGTAATGTCCTCCGAATGGTAATGCCACATGGGCATCTCTCCGAATTCCCCATGAGTTAATCATTCCTGGTTTGAAAGGTCCAGGATGCAAAATACTCCTTTAGTATGAATGTTATTATATCTGTGTAGTGTCCCTCACGTGCTCCAGGGTCAATTCACTCTCCAGCTGCATTATGAACGACCTTACATATGATCTCTTCATTCGGGCGGATAATTCATCATCGACAATATCTCGTATAAATTTACTTTACTTCCAGTTATGTATTCCTAAAGTCTGTGAAATTGTTGTGATAGCGGTGGCACAACTTTTGAGCTAATTACGGTTCTAGCTTTCTTCTTCCATTTAAGTATCCGCTCCGCATATCAGAACAACTGTTTTCGCTACTTCACGACGTCACACCCTGATCTCCTTCATCATCATCACGCCTATGGTTGTAGATGCCCTGAAGGTATTTTTGCTCATGTCGGGGCCATTCTCGACTAGTTACTTTGTTCATTGCTACAATTGCGTCTTTTCATCTCTTATCTGTTTTCTAGCACACCCATCGTCCGTTTCTCCCAGTTATTGACATGACCTCTTGAAATTTTCTCACTTTAAAGTATATCCATTATGTGGGTGTGTTCCGTTTCGACACAGACTTATAAAGTGATATAATAAATATCACAGAGATAGTTTTGTAAACACACGTCCTTTACCATTAGCCTAATACTACAACGGAACTGAGTTTTAGAGTCTCTCAATGTAATGTAACAGGGGCAGAACCTATTGGTTTCAGGTATAGAGCCAATACCGTCTGTTATGCCTTGATAGCAAGAAGTGTCGTGACAGTACAGGCTTGTGGAATATTCAAATTTATCGTGTCAATATTATGTGTTTTGCTCGGGGAAGTGATCGGATGTCCTCCTTTATTATGAGTGCGTAATGGGAACTTGCGTGCGATGAAGTCTCCGACAAGCTGTGGTAGAATGGGGCTCTGTCCATCAATAGTTATCGTCATGATTACCAATGCTGTGGAGAATGGTTTTGTTACAAATAGGAACATATGTGTAAATGTTTTTTTTTTCAAGTTTCCGTGTTTTTCTAGTGAGACTCAGAAGTCTTCGACTACCAATTCACATTACATCTGGCGATAAAAAGAAAGACACGATGCAGTCTCGTCCTGTAAGTACAGTGGTGGATAATACGAAATAAGCGATACGCTTGCAGAAGTGCTTCGAATTGAACTTATGTTGAGAAGTCATGCATCAATTTAAGAGGTATTTAATGTGAGAATACATTTTATAAGCTCCGCACAGGACTTCATCATTGTGCAACAATACCAGAGTTACGTGGTACCTTCAGAAAGGGGAAGGCAAGGAACCACATCAGTAGAATGATGGCACCTCACCTCACTTTGTGGAAAATTGTATCATTTTTCCATACCTGGCTGATAGCAAGGAGTCCATTTCTTAGTGCTGTACGATACGCGGTGTCTCATTTTTAGTTGTATTTTATGTAATTTTAAAGCTATATAATGCGTTGTTGAAGCCTATACTGTAGCTAATATAGCCAACTCTACGAACCCTATTGAACATAGCAGAAAATTACCCCCCACATGGTACACGAAGGGTACGAAGCTTATTTAATATAGCAGAGATTAGACACAGGATTCAGCCTATCAGAGATTACATGCCCTCTAGGCTAGGTAACATAGCAGAGATTTTCCCCTTGTATATAATATGTGGATATGAAGACTTATTTGCAATTCCTAGACACACACACAACGAAGAGGCTAAAGTTATTATGAATACAGGAGAAGGCAGCGAGTATATTAACCGTTAACCTGCCTCTTTTTCGGGAAGCTTCCAGAAACATTATCTTCGATCGAGAAACAACGACTCTCTCTAAGTGCACCTCCCACGCTGACTAATAACCTGATTCCTCTGTCTAGGCTGGGATATCAGCGTGGGTGGAAGTAATACGTCAGTGCTTAGTGAACCAAAGTATAGTGAATAGTTGTGAATATTGGTAAGTGAAAACAAAATACTATTTTCTGCATGCACACTAGTTGTGAAATATATCATTGAAATTTGCGTGTAATTTCTATTGTTTAGAATTTCGTAGATTTATCAATTTCTAATCCATACTTGTTTTCTGTATGCACAGAAGTGCCATATTGGAAGTGCAATTGCGCATGAAAAATATGGCGTGTTGAATAGGTAAAACCCATTTATCTGCATGCCACACACATATAATGCCACACGTTCAGGAATGCTTTTCTGAACAGGGCAGGCGGTTCTAGTAAGGAGGTGAAATGGCTAATTATACGAAATTGCTTACACAATTATTGTTGTCAATTACGCTGATAACCTACAGTTAGCGCAGAAATTATTAATACAGCTATAACCCTTAGTTTGAGTGGTAATCACAACATAAAAAAACTGTTTACAATAAAAATTATAATAAAAAGTGAATTCTAAATGACAAAGAAACAAGAATATAAAGTATTAATATAGCCAAAATGAAGAAATATTGCCCTTTTCTTCGGCTCCTATTAGTACACGCTCTATTCTTTAGCACATATATTTTAAAAGTAAACACAAGGCAAGAAAACGCTATTGTTAGTTTGAAGACAATTTTCGCGAAAACATTGCAACTAAAATGTAAGTTTAAACAACTGTTTTTTAGATACGTTAAAAAGTTATAGTTATTAGACAACGCATACATTCTAGTCTCTTCGAGAAACACATTGCACCCGGCAGAGAGTCACACTTCCTCTAACGTGCTCTTCCTTAAAACAACTGTTTTTAATTTAGTGTACATATGCATGTCACGTGTAACAACATGAGCTTTTTAAACCCCCCAAGTTGGTTGTAATTGCAGCGTGTTTAAAATATCGTTGATGTTTTGGATAGGGTGTTTCATTCTTCAAGGCGTCCATTAAAACAAAAGTCCCGTTTCTTTAAGTAGGTCTTGTAATTTAAGGAGATGGGGGAACTGTAAAATGTGTGTTTTATATATTTCTAATACGAGAATCAAAACAAAGATTGCATTTGCTGTTGTATGTTCTCTGTGCATTGCATTTGGTAAAGAATAAAAGACAAAGAATGAAGTTTCTATTAACGTGATTCTACAGTGAGGTAAATATACGGAATTCAGAACCGAGATTGTGTTTGCTGTTATATGTTCTCTGTGCATTGCATGCGGTAATGAGTAAAGACAATGTGTACTTAAGTAGCTATAAGCGTAAATCTACAGAATGGTAAATACTGTATACGGATTGAAAACAATGATCATATTTGATACTGTATTTTCTAATTGCTTAAAGTTATTTTATTTAAAATAGCTCATAAGCATACGTAGGTCTTATGTGCATCGCATTCGCTAATTATACAGAATTAATAAAATAATTAGGAACGGAAATATTTTGCACTCAAGGTGGAGGAATTTCTATATGCGTCATTCTACAGACTGGTAAATATACTGTATTGTATTTGCTGCTGTATGTCCTCGGTGTATTGCATGCGGTAAAGAGAAAAGACAATTAGAAAATGCAAGTTGCTAGTAGCGTGATTCTACAGTATGGGGTATGTTAATATACTATTATCGGAAAGACCGTCCCATCCATTTATAGTTACTTGACGGTAGCATACTAAAACTAGTACTAGTTTCTGTATACGTTAATATGTTTTATTTATTTTCAGATTGTTGTTGTCGTTAAACGTTGAAGGTTACAGAAAAAAATGACCCGGTTGTGCTATAGAAAATGGCAGTTAATAATATTAGTATTATAAATGAGATTGTTAGAAATTACAAAAAAGAATCGTATAAACGGAAAATGATTACAACGTAGCTATCCCAACCCCCGCAGGATGAGAACCCGTGCGTGGTTACGACAATGAATATCACAACTCTTAAAAATGTTAATGGCGGATGTAGAGGAATCGCTGATGGTTCGGCAAAGGATTGCAACTAGTGAACATCGGAGATCTGAGGCTCTGCGGAAGTTAATAGTGCGGGAGTGTGCCCAGTCGCGTGATACGCATACATATACTACACGACCATACATTTACACATTCTTTTACATTACCCACACATACATTCCTTCTTTCTTACATTTTCATTTTACACACTTTCCCACTCCCTCACTCTTCCTTCCGAACTTCTGCAACAAAATCCGTCCCAACTCTACCGGATTAGACGTTTTACCCTGAATAGACCTTTTTAACTTCTTACCCGATCATGACATTTTAACGATTTTTTTCGCTTATTCCGGGGAACAAGCTAACTCCGGTTGCGAACAGACTTTATTTAGTACTCTCATTACTTATTCGTATTCTTACTACTTAACATATTATATTTGTATTGACTGGAAAGGTGCATTATTTTACCGGTTCCATTTATCTCCTCGTGACGAGTAGTCTTGAAGAAGAAGAATAAGAAGAGGATGTAGAGCCACAACACCAAGTTGGGTTAACTTTGTGGATCTTTGATAACCCCTCTAGGTCGTTCTGGTTCTCGTTCAGAGACGCGTCCGATATGGACGAAGAATTTGTCAGCTGACATTAGAAAAGGTGGTGCAGTCAAATGCTGTTTACATACAGAAGGATAACGTTGAAGTAGATTTCCATCATATGTGGGGAGGGACGACATAAACAGAATTATAGCACCGACGAGTAATATATGAAAAAGTGTTGTGTTTTTGTGGTAATACAAATAAGGGAAGTAGTTGTCTGTCACATACCCTTGTATTTGGTAAAGGATTAGTTGATAATAAAGGGAATAAAGAGGAAAGTAAAACTTATTATAATCAAAGAATGAAACTTATAAATTTAAAAACAAATACATTATGTAATCATGCCGGCTTGTTCTAAAAACTAGTGGAATACCGGAACAAAAACAATTTCAAAAGTACTTACATGACTATTTTATTACTGGATAAGAGGGTTTGACGTTTGAGAAAGCCCTCTTCGAGGGTATGGGTGGGCAAAGAAAATTAATTTATTATATAAATAACATTATAATGTGATTACAAGTTTAGGGGATGCATATAGTCGTTTAGGGGATGCATATAGCTGTTCATATTTCTGTGAGGTGTTCCAAAAATATAGTAATAAAGACGGACATATAACACACTGTACTGCACTATGTAGTAAATGTAAGAAGAGACCATTGTGTGTGAAAACAGCTGAAATTCTAAACTTCAAGGAATCTAACCGCTGTTTTTATGGCGGCGAGTGTATAGTATAAAGCATCACAGTCAGTCGGGGCTTTACTCAAAATTAAAAGCTTGCAAATTACGTTTTAAGGCCTATGCTATTAAACCAAATATAAATTCTCACTAACGTGGCGAAAAATACTGTATAAACTGCGAAAATGTGATGCTTCGCAACCATTTATGCTTTATTCGCCCCAGCTTCAATATTAGCATTAGAATCAAAAAGTAGTTAATGGTATTTTACGGTATAGAATGCAGACAGGATGAGGTGTTAAGAGAAGGTGTGAATGAACACGTACCAAACCTAATAGTTTCGCAGCAGGGGTGTTATCGGTGTGTACATAGTTGAGATAATATATCATGTAGCGTGTGTAGTAGAAAAGAGAAAGGTTCTACGGCGAAAACTGTGATATATATATATATATTATCTCAGCGTCAAGCCTAAAATATTAATAAAATATTCTGTGTTACAAATAATGCAAAGAGGTATCACGTGCAATTTATTCTTCGCACAATGATTACCATTAAACAGTGGACACCTAAGGTAATTATGAAAACGGTGCAAAATACTATAAGGTAATTATGAAAACGGTGCAAAATACTATATACGGTGTGTAAATATTAAAACTTTATCGACAGCCTGAATTTCTTACTAATGCCGCTGGCTAAATTGGAGGCGTTTGGTATTCCACGCGGTAAGGGGTGTTTCCTCACTACTTTAGAACGAAAAATAGTTGGCAGTATGAGGGTCCAGCAACCACTCATAAATATTACGGGCATTTGTACATGCAGGAGAAGGAGCGCAAAAGATATGCACGGCTATAACTCATATTTATCTTAAAAAACGTTAAATTTTAGAGAAGAACTAATACGGTACTGTCGTTTAGGTGTAGAACTACTAAGAAATGCCTGTGTTAGGTTTATGGTGGAATTTCAAGAAATAACTAGTGTTAACACACTAGCCAAGGTAATTAGTATAGTTTCTACGTGCAATTAATGGTACCGACGTAATTTTTTTAACGCATAATCAATTGGGTATCGCTGGGCCGATCATCAATCTCACGAGGCAATACAGTAGTTAATAATACACGAGGAGAAAAGACTTGGTATTATAATTCAGCATGAGCCCAAGTGTATTTCTAAAGTAGACGGTTACGCCCTAATAGATAATGAAATATACATGAAGGGTGTTTGAAGAGGGTATGAAGGGTGTTTCTACCATGGCTGACCTAAGCTTTATAAAACAGTACGTATCAAGCAAATATTTAATGACCCATATATTACACTCGAGCTACGGTATGAAAATACTGTCAGAAAAATTGCTCGCCTGCAGGCATTATTATATATTGTACATGAAATGTGCTGGTGTGAATGGAAGCGGAAATTGCGCGAAAACCCTCACATTGCTGAGTTTACGTCAGAACACCCGATGTGCAGGAAATACCTCATCAGACCGATAGATGTGATATACGGTGGTCGGTGTTCTGCCGTAAAATGATATTTTGAAACAGGCGTGGGGAAGGAGGTACATTATGTCGAACTCATTTCGGTATACTCATATTGTTGTAAGGTGAAAAATATATATTGAAATTCTATGTTGGCGCCGACTGAGGTGCTATTGGTAAGTTTGAGGGGGTAGTGAAATGCACGGTATTGCCAAGACAGTATCTGTACAACCCCGTTCTCCCACTTCTCAGTGGAGGAAAGCTATTGTTTACTCCATGTCGTCAATGTGCAGAGACCTAGAACGCGGGTGCTCATGATGAAGAGAAGAGGGCCATAACCGTCACTTGTGTAGTTGATGAGGTGCCCAAGGCGATTGAGATGGGGTATACCTTGTTGGAGACCTACGAGTTTTGGAAATACAAGGTGGTACACTATGACTAAGTGACGAAGGGAGAAGAACACTTTACGGGGGTGTACATATTTCTTTACTAAATTTAAAATCAAGGCCCAGGTCTGGCTCCAAAGTTGTACCACTACCAAACTACAAGACAAATTCATTCGGGACTATTATAAGAGGGAAGGGGTAAAATTAGACAGTGTGAAAATGGGTAAAAAGAATAAAGCATTAAGAGTATTTGCAAATTGGCGCTAAGCTGTTGCTCAGTTTTGCTCAATTTTGTAAATTTGCTTAAAATGAAAACATGGGCCATACAGACATTATACGAGAGCCTCCTTAAATCCTTTAAAAATTAACGGATAACAATATAGAGCTGGAGCAGATAATACCGGTTGATGAAAGGCCGTTATTATTTAATTTGGTATGTGTTGGATGAAATCAATGCACTTCTGAAAAACAAAAATGTTGTCTTAGAAGCATGTACCACGGTCCACGCTCGGCCAGAACTGTATAAATATTACAAGAGGTTGTGGAGAATGCCATATATATGGATACGGACAGCCTTATTTACGTGGTTTAACGTGGGCCATAAAAATACCCGTAGGTTATTATTTAGGCCAATTAAAAATGACAGAACCACTAGACCCTAACGAATTTATTAGGGAGTTCTTTAGTGGTGGCAATAATAAGTATGGGTACCAGGCAAGCAGTTGTGACAATATATATCTGTCTTCATAGTAAAAGGAATCACACTGAACGCACAAACAATTAAGATTGTAAATTTTGATCAAATTAAAAATATGACATTTAATAATGTACCTACTGTGAATGTAATAAATAAAAAAGGCAGAACTAAAGATGGTAAAATTATCGGTAGCCCCGAGAACAAAATCTACAAATTGTAAATGCTAAATGAAAAATAGTTGCAGGCACATATGATACAGTACCGTATGGGTTTAAACGACATCGACTAGAATATGGTGTGCTGTATTAGATTTTGATAATGGACAATATTATATATATGTATATATATATTTGTACATGACTATGGTGTGATGGTTAATGGGTACATAATATATGTATATGTTTTAAAGTTTATATAAGATAGAAAGATGGAATGGAGGCATCCATTTAATGCCTTATACCAGGCCAAACGACGTGCGGGAAATCATACTTTGTTAAAACATATATTGATCACTACGGTAATTTATTAAAAAAATAATATGGTGTTATGGCGAGTGGCTACCTTTGTACGAGACTTTATATGCGTGCAGCTTCAAAAAGGATTTTTCCTGTATAGGTAACTTTTCACCGGACACAGGCATCCATCATATTATATTTGACGATTTAATGCGTGAGTGTGGTGGCCAGATTGTAGTCTTCTTAACTAAAGGGAGTCATCACCCTGATTTAAGTGTTATGTTTATTACTCAAAATATACTCCACCAGGCCAGAGGTATGCGAGATATATCTTTGAACAGTCACTATATAGTATGTTTTAAAGTCCTAGAGATCGGGCTCAGATTAATTATGTTGCAGAATAGCTGTATCTTAATAATACAAAATATATACAAGAGGCCCACGATGACACAACCCAAAATGCTTATGGTTACCTACTATTTGGTTTAAAACAAAATACCGCTGATGAGCAGCGCGTTCTAACAAATGATTTCCCCCTCGGATTCTTTTAATTATGTTTATGTACCTACCAAATAAATTCAATAATTTTTATGTTTAACGCTCTATGTTTTACTATAATAGTCATTAAGGTAGAATAATGATTAATAAGCAGAGTGCTCACTTATTAAGACTTTTAGCACACGCAAAACCTAAAGTACGTAAGGCCATATTACAAAATGGAGATACCGAATTCATTCGTTCTATTTGTGAATGTTCCTATAACGTTTTGCAAGGAAACTTTTCGTTAAATAAAGAAGAGGAACACAGATTACAGAAATATAAAAATCAATTTCAGTATATGGTAAAGAAAGGACTGACGCTGAAACAAAAAAAAATAAATGAGAAAAACGAATAATTGTACAAAAAGTGGTTTTCTCACAGGATTACTTGCCCCCATTTTATGGGGTATAATCTCTTCTCTAATTAAACAGTAATTGTGCAACATGCGAAAAAAACTTATTTTGATTTCGCCAGAAAAGCTACATCATTATCAAAAAATATATAATCTCGATTATGATATGAAACACATTTTAGATATTAGGAGTATATATGTAGAAGATAAATTTATTTTGTACAGAAAGGTGTTGCAATAATATTTACACACTGTTCAAAAGTCTGCACACGCAACAATCGACCTGGATGCTGGAATACATTGTTTCCTGTTTCTGTAAGTTCTAAAGAGGAATTATGCTACGATCTGTCTGTATCTTAGCGGTATTATTTCGTTGAACTCAGGGTACATGTTCTGTATTAGCAATATGTAAAGACAGTGATCTTTGCCCACTGATCAATCTGATCAAAAAGATTTTCAAGTAGCATTTCATCTTCGATTTTCTTTCAACTTCGTAGGCTTAAATTTTCTTATCCATGAGATCAGCACCACTCATTTGTTATACTCTGTTACTATTTCAGGACAAGAAACTTGTATATTTTCTGCACTTTTACTTTATTTTCTGTATACTGTTGTGATCTTATTCGAATGGAAAAAGTTCGAAAGCAGCACTACATAACGTAGTTGTTATCAATTCACTTAAAACATGTGATTTCATTTGTTGAAAATAGATGACTTCCCCATTATCATTTCGTTGTGTAGTTTTAGAGATTTTGGACATAAAATTAGTTAGAATGTATTATTCCGCACAAGTAATCTTGCTTTATTTGTACATTCCTTTTAATAAAATAATAATTTAAAAAAAATGTGAATGTAGACATCACAACGTAAGTTTTCAATAGAACAGGCTAGCATAATAAATGCACTATTGTTGCACAGTGAGGATCAATTTACTTTTCAATGTAAGTCGCATTCGTATAAGTAATCAGTTATTTATTCTCATCTGCACCACATCTTGGAAACCCATTTTATTGGATTGTTCTTTATGTATCCCTTTATAATGTTTGGTCCTTTGAATTTGATAATGCGTTCATGTGTGATTTGTTGTTTGCCTACAATTCTTGCGTTCTGAAAGCAGCGATTGAAAAGACTGATCACAGTTCGTATTTTCAAGACTCTATGAGAACATGGTTCAGTTACAGGAAACATATCTTTATTATTTGCAAAGTGTAGCACATTTCTTATTAATTGTAAACATCTTCGGGGAATAATATTAGCTGTGCATGCCACTTAAAGGTCAGGATCAGTAGACCGATAATCTCTCAACGACGCCACAACACGATAACTCATACATTCCCAAGAAGTACTTACTTTTTATTAATTTAGAAAGGAATGCGTTTTGGTATTTCATATAACTCGCTCTGTTCTACAAATTTATTTACATCATAATTATTTAAAACGTACATCTACAGGATCCATCTCCACATTAGAATCTACATTTAATTTTACTTGGCCGCACTGTAGTCAAAAGAATCCGTCTTAAGCACTGCTTCACCATATTTCTAGACCAACACGATTTCTTCCTACTGGGTTTTTCTTGCACTATCTCATTTGAGTCTACGTTCCCCTGATACATTGTTGCTTTTTGACGATCTTGATGCCAGAAGAAATATGGCAAGGACGATGAGTTCCCTGTAAGGATTGATGTTGATGGAACAGAACAGTGTCACATTGGTGATTGTGAAATAGGTTGCTTAGATTTAATTCCCTCGTCAATATGGTCGACATCATCCTCAAGAAAGTCTAAAACTTCATCATCAATTCATACATTGTCTTTATTACCACAGTGGGCTGGAAATAATATTGTTCAATGTAGTCTTCCCTGGTGACAAAAGAGGCGTTCAGAAGAGCCCATGGTTATAAAGGGATTAGCAAAATAATCAACATGAGAAAGATATAAGGAAAACTGTAAACGAAAAAATGTGAGAAAATAGTTATGCTAAATTTCAGTCTCATGCCGACTATAGGGACATGTATGTCCCAAACGAGAAGAAACTACAATTTATTTTTTAAAAAATAGCAAACAAAATAGGCATTCAAAATATAGGCATGCTACACTAGACAAGAGAATAACAAATATTTAATCTTGTTCAGACCCCCTTTTTATTTTTATTAAAACATTTACATTTTAATATTCATGTCTCACCTAAAACCGTAATTTCTAGTAGATCTGACAAAGTTGCTAACCCATTAATGCAAAATTCACACTTATTTAAATACTAAATTATGTGTCTCTAACACAAAGCATAGGACAATTGAAACATTTTGACAGTCTGCCACAATTTGAAGATGATTCAAAGAAATGGGACAATAGTGTCCCTTCGACATGAAAGGGCTAACCACAATTCCCGCGAATATTGAAAAAGACCAGGACCTGGAGCACTTCTGCATTGATCCCTAAGAATCGTCATTCTATGAAAGCATTCCCTATTGCAAATCTACATAACATGTTAAGATAACGGATTCAGGTTACGATTATTCTGGCTGGAGCTAAAGTTCTTGTAAGCTGGAGAATAAAGGAGCAGTTGATAATATACCCTGTTTGTTTCATTATTGCAGGCAATATTAGTGTCAGTTTAATTTGTTTTAATAGCACAATAATAGCATTGTATTTTGCACTGCTTCCAGGAATCATGACGAATTTCAAGGAACAACACATCAAGCTACACAATTCTGACGATTCATTTCAACAGAAATATATATATATTCCAGTTTTCAATACCTTAAGTATCAACTGCTTGACTTATAGGAATGCGAAAGTAATACACATAAAAAAATATATATATATTCTTCACAGTACACTCAGTGTCTTTGTTATTACTCTTTAAACTTAAGATTTTAATTTTCAAAAGAAATCACATTTCAGTTGAAGTTCGACGTTGCTTTTCGTGGACACTTCGTATATATGGACGCCGTTTATTATGTATTATTATTTGTGAATGCTAATTAATTGGCGTATTTTAATTATTTTTCAATATGTGACGTCAGATTGAAAACAAAAACACAGGGTTCCCAAGAAACCCCAAAACATTTCTGGAAAGGAGCATTTGAATTGAAATGAGGTATTTATAATATCAAAGAAGACACTGTAAGTCAAAGAAGACACTGTAAGTCAAAGAAATCACAGCAGTTCGACATGACCCTGCTATATATCCAAGCAGAGTTGCCGTGGTGCAGCTGAACACACTCTGTGATTTTGCTTTGGTAGTTGTACGCACCGATGCCTAAATGCGTTCTCTCAGGAGCGCCAAATCCCTAGTCTTCACCTTCTACACCTACATTTTGATGTTGCCTCAGACAATAAAGCCAAAAGGTGTTAGATCAGGCGACCATGCTACCAAGTACCCTGGTGAACGTCGTCAAATCCAGCGTTATGGGAAATTCTCGTTGATGTAATCTCGCAAAATGTGATCAAAGTGCAGTAGAGTGCCATCTTGTTGAAAAACCACCGAATCCAGAATGTCGGAAAACAATTGGGCTGCATGAATTGCTACAACATATCCATGTGCAATGATGCCGTGATTGTGGTTTCATCAAAAAAGAAAATACCGTGAATGTTTTGTTGGGTAATGTATAACCACACGTTCACCTTGGGAATGTTATGTTCCAATTCCCTGGCAATGTTAGTTTTTTCTTCATCCCATGCCCTGGTGTTGTGGCGATTGACGAGGACACAGGTGCATTTTATTGTTAACCGCCTCAGTTTATGCGGCATTCGTGCAGCATAGTCCTCGGTTTTAAGATGAAGAAGCAATTGGATGTGATAAGCCTTTTTCTTCAGTACGGAACGCAAGGACTTTGCCACATATTGGACTTGGGGATGCCGTGTTTCAGACTGAGACAACGTGTTGACATTTTTGGACTTCGCTCTATCTTCTGTCGTATGGTGTCAGTTTTCTGTGGCGTTGATGGCCACCCAGAACTTTTTGTATCCCGAACTACCCCAGTTTTTTGGAACTTGTAACGCGGGCCTCAAATGTTTTTTCTCATTGGGGTTTCACTATGGTAACATCGGTGAAGCATTTATTTGACCTTACCTCTGAGTCCTCCCCTTACCACGTTTATTTGTTTTTGTGGGGTCAACATTTTTCTGATTACCTGCTATAAACCTACAGAAATTAGCATTTTTCTAGAATTTGTTAGGTACTTTTCAGGCACCGTGTATATACAATACTGAAATTAAATTTCTGAAAAAAATATGACGTCGCTGCGCGCTCGTTTTTATCATATGTTTTTATTCCTTCAAGTTAGGTAGTTATTAAAACAAGAAAATATATTATTAACATAATTTTAATAAGACAAACTTTAAATTTTAACTATTGTCCCTAAATGCTTAATTTTCTAAAATAGTAGCAATCCATTTATGTTTGTTTTATTATTTTTTTTAGGAGATCAATCCATGCATATTTATCAAGAAGCGCAGAAATGGTGGGAAAAGTTCCTCGAAGGTAGTAGTGAAGTTCTAATATTATTATTTTGTACTTTAATATTTAAGTATAACATACGCAATTATTTCATATATTTTATCTTAAACTTAATTCACATAGCATTAATGAAGTGTCAATGATAAATGTTATCTTACATATGGTCAAACATCTTAATCAAATCGCCTTCGTTGAAAAACATTTTCCTACACAAATATAGAAAATAAAGCTTGCTTTATGAAACAAAGAATTTAAACCATAAGTGTGTTTCGCGTTAAGTTAGACACTACCTTAATTGCATTGTGTTATAAAAGCGCTACACATATATTGACTTACATATTTAGAAGTGCAAGAATGTTATAGAAAAAATGGAATGAGTTTATGTAAAATGATT
Source organism: Lepisma saccharinum (assembly GCA_022664845.1). NCBI lineage: Eukaryota > Metazoa > Arthropoda > Insecta > Zygentoma > Lepismatidae > Lepisma > Lepisma saccharinum. Next base: position 45,730 of record JAGDQP010011504.1, read on the forward strand.
TGTTGAACAAGGTTTACATATTATAAGAACCCCAAAATAATTCATGTCATGACCACTACATGTAGGTGAGTAAGCATCCATTCCATATATGTTCAGCACTATCGAGTTTTAAAGTTCAGTTTTTCGATTCCGGTCTTCCATTGCTTCCGATTCTAAGATCTCTGCTTGAATTTTATTTAAGACCTTCATACAATTTCTGATCAGGCTTGAAGCATGACGTTGAAAGAATTTGCGGAATGAAGAAGGTGAGAGGAATGGGGAAACTGTCGTAAACAACATGTGTGCATCACAAAATCTTCATACCACAGGGCGCTATCAAACCACGTACAAATAGCGATCGTTCTTCCAGTGTGCAACCGCTACATACTAGGACGTTATATATTAGAGATGTGGCTCCAGATATCAAAATACAAACTATTGAATCATCTGTATACAAATCACACTGAAATTTTGACAAGAAGGCTATCCGAGTATATTTTTAAATCTTGAACTTATATGAATTGCAAAAAAGCAATTCACTGAGACATCATCTAAAGTTTAAACAACTTCCACTGATGTGGCAACTGTTATCTGTGATCTTTACCGGACGTGAAATCACCATCAAGAAAATAACATGCACTCAACTGATTTATTTTATTTTAATATTTTCATCACAGGAGATATTACTAGCTGCCTAATCACACAATTTCGACTGTTGCTGAATATTAAAAATGTTTCCAGGAAATGTATTTATAGAGATGATTTGTTTTCTAGAAGTAGGATTTTGACAAATTTAAGCTTAGAAATGTACGTATTAAATTTGTTCATCATAAAATGCCTATAAATAAAGTCCATGTGTAAACCAACCGTTGGTAATTATGTTGAAATAATTGGATATAAATTATTGCGGATTGGTAAAATTAAGTCTAAATAAAATACTTAACTGGTAATATTGTTTTTTCTCAAAAGGTGGAAGATTTACAAGAAGCAACGGAGATTTGGCACTGGGTGTATCCATAATGGTGTAAATAACATAACTTCACACAAACACACAGGCACACACATACTCTCTTTCTCTCTCTCTCACACACAAACACACAGGGGTCAGGGGTTAATTAATTGGGGCCCTTCTAAATCACCCCTTCCGTACGCCTCTGTTTCAGAGTGCTTTTCAGCGCACATAATTAATAAACAATAAGGAATCAATTAATTAATAATAGCTTATTAATATAATTAATAGCTGTAATTAATTAGTTAAAGTATTTCAATAAATATAACGACATTATTAAGAGCTCAACACAACAAAGTAGCAAATTGTGAAGTTCTAAACTTGATATTTCAATGATTTTTGAAGTCCAGGTATATTCTAACAAAACGTAACTTTTAAGCTTTTTTGACTAAATAAAAACTTTTTTTCTTAAGTTGACATTCAGACCATCCGCAATAACGGGCGGTGGCGTTTTGTTACAAGCTACCGGGCATGAACTGTCCCTGGTATTAACCTGGTATGAACTGTCCCTAATTTCGGCTGATAATATATGATCACTCTACTATAGTGCAATAAATAAAATTCATATCGTAAATATAAGCTACCAGTAAAAGAAAATGCATTCAAATTTATTTAAGTGCAATTAAGCTCATGTATTAACCTAAAACCGCACACATATTCAAAAGCATTAGTTATCTCGCTATTCGTGTTTGCTCTCGTTTGTTTATGTTTACATGGTTAACATAGCAATTTCATTGTGCGACTTTCAGAACAATTAAGACTTTTAAATATTCTTAGTTCTTAGAAAACATTAATTCTCCACACAATAGGATTAGACAATCCAATGCGGTTAAGTAGAGGGTGAAGACTGCATAACAGCAAATAATTTTCTCCACGGTTGTCTTTGGATAGTTGTAAACCAGTTGAATTGGCTTTCTTCTGTTAGCTACCTGAACATCACTAAAAATAGATGAGTAAATGTTTGAGACATTGGACTTTACAAATACTGTATTTCCTAACCTTTTGAATTAAATCATGACTCCAAATTCAGAAATTTGTTTTAAAATTCGAATCGCATGTGAATTTTTAACATTGTTTGCAATGTCAAGGGTAAAACTTCTGTTCGAATTAGCAAATAATTCCAATTATCAAAATCTAATTACACAGAGCCATATGTCTGTGTGTGTTTGTGGGGGGGGGGTGTCGATACAAATTCACAAACATATTCAATCTACTACGGGATGCGGCCTCTCTTGGAGCTTGGATTTGGTCCACAGCTCCCACGCACAACATACGGGCTAGTTGAGGAGAGCTATTTTGATCCACTTATCTTTCTCAAAACCTTATTCTCAAAAGTGTGTAACTCCAACCTTCGCTACACTAAAGTATTACTGACATAATACCATTTGTGTATACTTGCTATTTTTGAATTTCTTGATAATATTGCGAGGCGTGGAGTTTCTGGACTGAGTAGGAACACAAGTTGTCCAATGAATAACAATTATTTTTTCTTCTGTGACCTCGGCTTTGTTTGTTATACATGCTCCCAAGTATTTACATTTGTTTATTTTCTCTAAATTTTCATTCTTAATTAGTATCTATTTATTTCCTTCATTCTCACTTTTTCGGCTTGTTATCATGTATTTTATTTTCCCTGCGATTACCTTTGGACTTATTTCATTGCTCGCTTCTGCTAAAATATCGGTGATTTTGTAATGCATCTATATCGTGCATTATTGAATTAACATCATCCATGTACACGAGGAGTTGGTTCTATGTGAGTTCCTTATTGTCTTACTTTATTTTATGAATAACACATTTTATCCCAAAAATTAAACGGAAATGGTGACAAGGTATGAACCTTGCTGCCGTGTGCTTACGGATGCCATATATGGATGTAACTTTGTTTTGCGTGTACTACTCTTTGCTTTCGCGGCCTAACATTTAATAAATTTCCCAATAGATGTCTCTTTGTACCCGTTACCAACTGTATTTGTTCTTTTTTAAAAATAAACAATAACTGGTGCTTAAAGCAAAACAAAACAAAAAAAAAAAAGGAAAAACGTTTCACCCGGTAGCAAATAATGATTGTACTATGCCAGATTGAATATATTTTTTAGTTCACTGATTTGCCGCTTGAGTGCACTGAAAGCGCACCTGTAAAATTCTGGGTACAGTTTTGCCTTTCTTATGAACACGAATATACAGGCAACCTTTCATTTCTTCGCGTAGCTTCCTTCCATTGAGACACCTGGTAGCCCAGAAGACATAGTAAAAGAGGGTCGCGGCACTAAAAACGTTGAAAAAAGCTGACAAGTTAGCCCCGGTTCACACATAAGATGCGTAACCCGTGAGGCGACTAGGTTATGGGCCATTGAAACAAATGGAGTGTTTCACACATACTGCGGCTGTGGGACGGTGCAGCAGATGGGCGCATGCGGCAACCTTGCGGCAGCCGCGAGTTCCTTGCGGGCCATTGCACAGCATTGGATGGTTCACACTAGCGGGAGCCGTGCGGTTTGTCTCTCTTGGAATCTTTTTCTTCTTAATATATTCTTTTTGTTTTTCAACTTTTCCATTATAAAAATGGAGATTCTTTATATTTTTCTCTATTTTAAGTAGAGAATTAATTATAAGCTCAATAATAACAATAATAAAATAAAGTCTGACCGAATATTAAAATGTATAATTGGAGGTATAAATGGGTAACTTATTTGTATTGAAAATTGATATTTTCCTTACTTACTTACTTGCTCTATGGCTTATGGAACTCGCAAGTTCATCGCAGCAGTAGCAAGCTATCGCCATCGGGCTATATCCTGGGCAGTTGCACTTTCGTTCAGGTGTTTCCATTATTCTGATAAGCAACTGTATTTAATCCAAGTTACAGGATGTGTCCCTGTGCTTTCGAACTGATCATCCTTCAAATTACACTCATCTAAATTTTTCAACTGATTTGTTTTGTTTTCAAATACATAAGTGAATCCAAACGAATTTGTTCCTCTTAGTTCACAAAGCATCTTTAAAATTTTCTATTGTATCAGGTCCTATAACAGATAAAAAAAATGTCAGAAATGAATGTCTATTTGTGTGACAATAAAATACTAGCTAATATAGGAAAGTAACTAACTGACAACAACATAAAGCAACAAAATAAGGGGGAAAGGGAATACAGAGAATAATCAACAAATAAAAATGCGTGTGATTTACACTGAAAGGGGGGACGTGGTTTTTCAACCTGACATTTTTTTTTATTTCCGCGCTTAATGCATCTGAAATTATTATTCATTTGCTATATATTTCTAGCCCCCTCTAATAGGCTCACCCCAGCTTCGGCTTTTAATGCAGGTTCCTCATACTAAGGCACTGTTGTTAGGTTATCTAGTTCGGTTACAGTGTTTTGTCCTAACCTTTTAACAAATTTGTTTAACGAATAATGAACGTAACATCTATTTTCTCAAATATCAAGCAAAACAAAATAGCCAAGCTCTGATTTTTCGTTAATATAAAGTTTAGTATAAATAGTTTCGGCGCACCATACATTTATCTGCCACTTGTTGCAAATTTATACGCAAAACCTTCCCAATCGTGAGAAAGGGTTGTACCCGTAAATATTTGGCGATGATACGTATAGATACCACACCTTTTGTTAATGAAAGATGGCGGAGAAGTGAAGAACTGGTTAACCGTTACAACGATTAATCGAATGGTGTGGAGTGTGATCTGTGGTGCAAGAGTTATGGATTAGACTCGTTAGAGGAATGGGTTGGAAATGAAACACGCTCTGACGTTTTGTGTGCAAAAGATCGTATTATTTCTTCTATGAGTCCTTACATCCAAAAGGGGATTGAAATCATTCAGAATTGATGAATGTTCTACTGATCAAGTCTATGCTCTTGTGAACAAATTGCAAATTATTTTACGATTTAGTAATGAGTTAATTGTCTGATATTTTATTGTAGAAATTACAAATGATATATTTTACGAAAAATACGCGCAAAGCATACCCGAAACATTACTATAGAGGGTACGATTAAGATGATCATTTCGAAACGCCTTTTTCTGAAAAATTCTGAAAAAAGGCGACTAACATTGCTGATTTCGTTTGATCACATTCGAACATTGTAAGCTTTTGCAATTCCCTGGTTCTTCAAATCCATTTGAATTTTGTAAGAAAATAAAAATAGCAGTAACAATTAATAATAAAAGTTGTATACAATTTTACCTTTTCCAATATTATTTTGTAAAGGTAAAAGTTTGGTAAATTAGTAGCCTCTCCAACTTTTTCCTAACATACCTGCAAATAAACCCTAACGTTTAAAAAATAGAAGTGCATAACATTTGTTTGTGTTATGGTACTTGAACAATAGATTGTATGGAAATAAACGCCTGGTAAGATATGTGCTATTCTGTGTTTCACATATATCTATATGGTTTACTAATTCCAGATTTTGGTTTCGCTCCAATCGGCGTGCTTTTTTATATATATATAAAATTTACAGCCACATTCAATCCCCTACTGGATGAGGTCTCTCCCGGAAGGAATAGGTGGTATACTGCTCCCACGCTGATCAGACGTGTTGGGAGAGGAGTGCTGAAGCCCCCAACTGTGATTGCTAACTCTTTATTCAGACAGCTACCCAATTGACCTCACGACGCTGGTACCACTAGTGGATTGAATATGACTGTGATATATATATATATATATATATACTGTATATACATATATGTAATGATTATCAAGATAGGAGCAAACTAGCTTTGATATCGGAGTTTTCAGACATGCATTGTTTTGAATCATTCTCTCAAACGAATTAGACATACGTATATACTAACACATTCTATAAATATTGTTCATGTTATTTTGATGGTAAATAAGGAAGTACAGCATATTGTTTAGTAACAATATAGTATATTCTGGTTTAACATTTAGCATATTAGGGTCAGTACGCATTGTATAGACATGTTTTAAACCCTCCGAATAAAATGGTCTGAAAGAAACACTATTTAGTAGCTGGGGATAACTAATTAACCCATTTAACTTACTTCAAGATAGCTAAACATGTGATATCTAAGTAACCCGTTAAATACATTTCCTTCAGTTATTTCATTAAGGCGAAACATGTATATTACAGCATGTTCATACTACGTGAATATCAATGGGAATGTGAAGGGTTATAAACAAAGAAACTCTTTGACTAAGATCTGGTAAATAGTTTCTTAGGATCAATTCGGTATTAATTTCTCAATTTTCTTTTTGCTTTCATCCTACTGTTCGCCGTTCTCCACAAAAGTGAATAGTCGGTCCTTAAGATGAATCAGTATAACACCTCGATAGTGGTCGGTGACGCAGTAACTATGCCGTCTCAGGACTCCTACGTGTGCGTTTGGTTATAACCGAATGATTAAATGCATACATGTCCACAATCTCAATATGCATTATCATGCATAGATTATAGTGAATGAACGAGCACTTTTCCGTCATCGCTGGTAAGTCCCCAGCGAGTTCCCCGGTTTTCTGCGTTTTCGCATTAGTCGTTCACGATTGTGTTCGCGAAAGGGCTTTAATGAAGTCGAAATTCACCAGACCTAACTTTGTCCTCCTGATTGTCCGCTTTTATATCTTCTCGAGTGTTTCTTTGTGCAGTGTCTTTCATTACCTAATATAATATCTCATCATGTTCTTCCCAGTACCAACGATTTAGTACCCAGTACCAACGTGTTAAACATACAAAAAATAATTCCGCACACTTAAGAACCCAGGCAGTGGTAAATCATTCCTATAATAAAAAGATGCCTCACAAATTGGAAGAAACACGGGCATGTATATCCTCTAAGGATGCACTACCGTAAAAATAAGAACTCAAACTGTATCCACGGACTGTGATGGTTCCGAGGTCAGGCTTCAAACTCCAGTGCATGAATTATATCATTTCTGTTGAGTTCGGACTGTTGAGCTCCCAGGAGTTTGATTAGGGCTGTTACACCCCTAGTTAACCTTGTTTGAACCTAGATACACAGTATCGTTGGGGACACTTGAAGCCCCTGCATACAACTCAAACGGGTTGACATACATAAAAAATAAATTTAAT
>JAGDQP010011505.1:0-16791 GCA_022664845.1 Lepisma saccharinum
TGATGTTTCCTGGTTAATGAGTTTGGAGTTTCCCCCCCGCCCATCTCTCTTTGAGTAACGAGAGTGGGAAAGATGGTGAGAGGGCTTGTTATCAGAATCAGTGACTTGAGTGCAACCATGTCAACAGATCTCTTCAAACTTACTTTCTTCGTGGTCTTTTTTTATTTTTTGTGGTGGTGTTTTTGTTGTTGTCTTTTTATTTATTTTCCTTGTGCTTCCTTGGTTTCTCTGCACGAGAAGATGAGTAAATCAACAATGAAAAAATTGGACATCCAACTGGAAATTTATGGTTTAGTAACCATTTTGTTGTTGTTATTGTTTCATTTTCTTTTTTCTTTTTTTTTCGTTATTTGTTCCACCTACAATCTCTTAACAATTTCCTTCCTATGCTTCGATTATCTTTCTCTTTTCGAATCTAGATCTCTTGTGCTTTTTATACCCACTTGATTTTTGCCTTCAGCCAGCTTTTATTTTTTATTGTTTGAGTTTAGTTTTTAGCACGCTTCTTGTCTCGTGTTTGATTTTTCGAATGATTTTTTTTTAAAAAAAAGTAACAAAGCTTCATTACTTTATTAATCCACTGAACCTTAAGTATCTTATAACGGGTTAATGTTTTTGTTTTTATATTTTTAATAGAAAGAAATATTTTCTCCTTCTTGAACACATTATCTTAGTGAACTGTGTAATTAAAACTGGCGAAAACTGGAAAAGGGAAGTTCTTTATTTTTCATTTCTCGCTAAGTTTTACCAGTGAGCTCTAATTTATTACAGTGGAGTGCTCGATTGTATTACAAGTTAAGTCGACTTTTCATGTATGCTTCCTTTCGTGCTTTTCTTACGATTCCTATGAGTAGCCAATAGATATACTTAAACATATGTTTCACATTGGCTACTCAGCCAAATCGGAAGCAAAGTATGCGTGTGTTCTGCGTGCATGAAAAGGCTTAGTATCTGAAGCTTGACACAAAGGTGAATAATAGATGCTGTTTTTCGATATCGAGCTTAATTCGATGTGCATAACTCAAGAATTGAAACAAAAAACGTAGCGCGCTGTTAAAGTAGTCCATAACTGCGATACATACCTCCTCTTTTTCTCTCTAAATACAGTTTATTTCGACCTCTTCTTCCAGATATTCAGTTGTGTGGATATGCATCTGTATTATAGCCAGATACTTTCTTCTTCCTTTGAGCCTTAACATGATCATGCACTTATTGGTGTAGTTTATGAGGGCTTCCCGGAAAGTAAGTTCCATTGGGTAATGAATAAAACTCAGCATATTGTGCTCCGATGTTCAGACCTTACACTGTTGCTGAGTACCCACCACTGTTCAGACACTTACCAAAGCAGGACACAAGTTATTGTGTACCTACAAAGTCCTACATCATGGAAAGATGCCGCCTGGGACTCTAACCACTCGGTAACAATTTCTTTCACCTCCTTGTCACCTCGCCGGCTACAAAAGAAGGATTTCAGGCGCAAAAATAGATGAAAATCAGTAGGCTCCAAGTCTGGGATCTATCAGGAATGTGGAAATTATACAGGTACAGGTCGTGAGTTTCAACCGCAGTGCATATTTCCGCGACCGTCATTAAACTGTCACACCCATCTCCACACCATCGAAACACTCATCACATATACCTCAACACGCGGCGGTTGACTCGAATTTCCGGAACTTTATGAACTGATATTACGAAGGGTTTGCACTGCTCTTCTGTCTTAAAGTGCGTCAGAGACTTGGCAATGACTCTACAAACTCGGCGCGCATGCGCACAACGCATTCGCACCGTCCGCTGCGGTAACACTTGAATAGGGAAACTTACTTTCTGGACGTACCTCGTATTTTCATGATCTTCTCTTTTAGACGCTTTCCAACGACGACACCAACTCTACTGTATCCTCATGTTTTCAGTCCGGAATAAAAAACATGCTCTGTTCTTTTCCTTGAATTTCGTCAGTTTCTTTTCTTATCTTAATTCACCAAGTCCTACTGCATCCCTTATTTCAGGCAGATATGAAACGGGTCATCGGATCATTTGGGTCAAGTTTTGGACCGGGTCTATATTTGGGACCCGCTGACTCGGTGACCCGATTTTGAAACAGTGACTGAGAAGGCAGGGCAAATTTGTATTCTTTGCTTATTATACACTGTTGTGTTTGAACGGTAGTTTCTTTAGTGGGTGACCGAGATTGGGGTTTCATTCCCAAGTCACGAAAAATTCCACGCCTAAAAGTTCCTAACAATAGTAATACGTAACATATGGAAATAGTCTCATATCCTGTGAAAGAATAAAAATACCCTCAGGGATGTTCAAATAACCACCGACCAAGGTAGTCGTGTAGACTGAGGGTTTAGTCAGTATTCAATCATCGTGTTGCCGGATTACAAAGTCAGGCCGTACATTTGGGCCAAGATTGGGTTTTAATCGGATCAGATTTAGGACCGGGTCCATTATGTTCGGGTCAGACCGGGTAACTGGGATCAGGACAGATACTGTAGTAAGAAGGTCTATATATCAAAACACAAAATCTCCGCAGTCTAATCTTACGTTAGAAAAAAAAGTACCCTATTGTGTCAAACGCATATTTGCAATCCGCCAGCCTCTACTGTTTCACGGCGTTGCATACTATTCGCGGATACATATAATATTCTATTTCCCTATAAAGTGTAAGGAACTGGATTTATGCAAAGTGAATCATTGATGTGCATTTAAAGCCTCCTTGCTACTTATAACTAATGGGCTCTCGCTTTAACTCCCGGCGTGACTCCTCCTACTTGTGACGTGCTCTTGAAAGCATGTGGCCACGGTGTTGCCAATTTGGTGGCTCACGTCTACAGCACACAAAAGCTATACATGCAGTAGAATTATAGATTCCGCATTTCTTCTTTATATAATCAGCTATAATGTATATTTTTTTTTATCTATGAAATATTAAACATCTGAGAAGACTGTAGATACGAACTTTTGTTTACTCACTATGGCAACAGTGGAGATATTTTCTATTACGATACGCTTCCAGCAGCCAATAACATTGGAATTTCAACCTGCTATTTGTGTTGCTTGTCTGTGATTGGCTACCGGCTAGTGATGTACCGTGAGAACATTATTACGCACAGGTCTGCGCAGCTTCTAGGTAACAACAAATACATATTCTGTTTTATCTTTTAGTGAAATTTGCCAAATCAACTTGATTGTTTTTTTAAATTTTTTAAATTTTTTATGTTTAATTTTATCCCCTTGAGAAATAAATGTAATCACAAATAATATTATTAATTTTTGGCCATCCATTCGTGCTGTCTAATAACTCCTCCATCTCTAACACATGAGTTTGCGAGAAATATCTTGTGCTAACGTTTGAGCGTGTGAATGTGTGAGGGAGAGAGGGGGAGGGGAGAATAAATGGAGCTGTATGTTTTAAGTCCTACAACAACATTGCTGCCGAAGGAAAAGCCGAGGACTGTTAAACGTCCTTCGTCTCAAATACAAGACAAACAGTGGCGGACAGCTTTATAAGACAGAACCAATAAAAGCCTGAACCTTGAACAAACAAGCAAGTTGCAAGTGGTTCACACACACACAAACTATATGACACACGTCTGAGCTGAAGTAGATACAACATACCAATACAAGTTTAAAACAGCTAACAAGAATTGACAGTGGCGAGAATAGAACCCAAAAGTGTTTAGAAACTGGAAAACTGTTCAAACAAACACAAAGGGGTCTCTCTTTCTCTCTCTCTCTCTCTCTCTCTCTCTCTCTCTCTCTCTCTATTCCCATTTACGAAGTCTTGCACCTTGTTTGGATAGAAACGTTTAGAGAAACGAACAATGCCACGATACGAAGTTGTTGGAAGGATCTCTCCTAACCCGTTTATTAAAATAGTCATTTCTAAATTCTGCATATGTGATTATAGCCAGAGCTGAAACGGGTCACCGGGTCGTTGTCTGGAACCCGTCCTGACCCGTAACCCGATTTCGACCCGCTGACTCGCAGCGCAAAGCAACATTTTTAATTATTTCCTTACTATACACTATTGTGTTTGAACAGAGTTTCTTTCAGGGGTGACCGGGTTCGGGGGTGTTATTTCCTACCAAAACACGAAGCTTAAAAAAGAAAGTTCCTACTTAAACAGTTCGTACTAAAAAGTAAAAAATAATTTTATGCACAACTAAAAAGAAAAGCTAGAGGTGCTCTCTCATATACAGTCACTTTATAAATTCTTCAATTGGCGCGCCTTATACTTTTCTTTTTAGTCATGCATAAACAAAATCATTTTTTACTTTTTAGTACGAATTGTTTTTTTTTTAAGTTATTCCGCTGTTCGGATACATTTTTTTAAGCTAATTTTTTGTGACCCAAGTCCTAAAGTGTTCTGCAACCAGCCATACCCCATGTCATTGCTGGTTACTATTTGTTTTAGGATAAAGAAGTCTGTATTAAAAATTAATATATGCTTTTAAAATATATAAATATAAGGAACTATATGATAGTAACAATAGAATATTGTATTGTCACCCGACTTACGTCTCTGAGTAGGAAATAGGGGACATTGTTACAAACAGGTCAGGGCCATCCTTACAATCAGGTCAGGGACATCCTTACAATCACGTCAGGGACATCCTTACAATTTTCAGTGTTGCCAACTATAATAAAATTTACTAAAAGTCACTAGATTTAGTTACAAAGTTATTTATCATTCTTGTTCAATTAATCTTTATTCCCTAGCTGCTTCAAATTTAATAGTAATCTATATTGAAATATTTTTAATCTAATTATTTCAGCTTTGCTTATTGTTTAACAGGCGTCCACCACTCCCGCCCACTCACCCCTTTCCACTACTCTTTCACGGTATGTACTAGAAAATTCTTCAAATATCTTGATATTCTCTTATTAATTTAAGTTATTACTAGTTCTAGAGCTAAAATTCTATGATTATTTTATAGTTATTATAGTTATTTTATTATATTTTTATAGTTATACATATTGTATTATATTATAATTTTATTATTATATATTATATTTATTACTAATATTACTTTTTTCCTATTGATTATGTCACAATACGAGAAGAAAACACTATTGTTTTATCGTCTTTTGCTTCTTTAAACTAAAATGTTAGAGTTTGAACTAATAATAAGACTTTTTTGATATTCTAAAGTTGCAACACTGGGTTCCTTTACCTGAGTTTACAAATTTACCTCTCCTTCTCTAACAAGCAGCAGGGGGGGGGGGTTACGGTAACTATTGGTTATCTTATGGGACTACCTTTCAGCTGTCCTTCCCCCTATCGTATGCGCTTTCCTGCAACAAGCACTATTGTGTAAAAGGCAATAAATTATGTCAGAGGGGAACTTTGGGATGAATGGGGTATTGTATTGCTCGTCACATATCTACTGCTAAACTTCTAGTCAGCGCTAAGTTGAGGCCAAGTCTGATTTTGGCCAATCAGAGTATGCAAAACGAGAGTTGGCCTCAACGTAGCGCTGACTATAAGTTTAGCGGTCGATTGTAGAACTGACCCTTAGCGTTTTTTAATTCAATATTGTTTTCAGATGTTTTTATGTTTCAGCTATTGACATCTTCTAGTTTACTTTGTAGGAGACCAAATTAAATTGTTGATTATCGTCTCGTATGGAAGTTCAAGTAACTGGAGGCCTATGCTTGAAGGGTGTATGCTGAACAACAATTATTAATAATGGAACCACAATCAGATGAGTATGTTATCTGCTTTAAGTACGTGATTATATTGAACGATGTTTATTAAATATGCCTTGTTGGTACTCGAGGTTGAAGACCCGACGTTCCCAAAATATATTGATTGTTTCTTTGGTAGCCATTGGTCTAATAAACAAGTATTTTGGAAGTAATAGTAAATTCATTGGATGTTCTACAGTTTAGCTACCACAGTTAAATATTAGATTCAGCTATGTATTGTACCTTTGATGTTGAATACACATAATTAAACATTACTCTCTAGACGCCTTCCGCATTCGACTTAATTTTCATAGGACTAGAACCCGTAATAGGAATAGACATTTTCTGCTTGTCTAATTTTGTTTCATAAAAGGTATCCGATTTCCTCCCTGTTTGTCCCGTAAACAACTTGTGCCACCATTTTAATGATAGATTTATTAATGTGTTAATGAAAGTGGTCATTTATTTCTATTTCAATATCACTTTTACTGTTTCTATTACTTCCTCAAACACTCGTGTTTCAAATACTATTGCCTCTGTTCTATTACAGTAACACACACATACATGTACGCAAATAAATAAATAAAAAAACAGCGCCATCTGGCACAAAAGAGGCAAAAATAATTTAATTACACCTGTGCTTTGATGTATTGAATTGGAAGTATCATGTTCACCCGTGCATGTGTTTATGTTTTTCGACGAACTGATATTAAATGACGGAGATTCTCTCTCTCTCCTTCTACCCCACTCTCTCGTGCGCACACACATTATGTAAAAACAAAAAACAAAACAAAACCTCGCGTGAAAACATCAAGCAATTTTTCCAACCTCCTCATCTTTATTGCCTTCAGCTAGTTATTTCTACAAACTAAATTTCCATCTCCCGAATCTGTCTGTTTCTTTGTTTGCGATAGCTTTTACCCCCCCCCCTATATTCTTGATTCGTTCATGTATATGTGTGAAAGTGCGTGTATGGAATATGCTAAATTAAATTTCACTTATTGTAGTACATTTTTTACTTTCCTGTATGATACACTAGCACTGGGTTTCTCAACCTGGTGGTCACGACGTCTTCGGGAGTGAGCCCGCGTGAAGAGATGTCGCTAGGTGGGATAAAATAATAAACAAATTTAAACAGAGTCTTGTAGGTAAAATACTATTTAATTTTAAAGAAGGTTTATTATTTTGCATGATGTTTCCATATAATTATTAATATATTATAGATAATAATTAAAATATTTACTATCGTACACAGAAAGTCAAGGCCGTTGTACTGCTATAGGGGTTGTTTTCGTTTGCTAACTAAATTAGCTACTTCCTTTAAAGCAGCCTTTTCAACGAATTAGTTCCCGATGGACTGATCTCTCAATTAGGACCAAACTTCGCATCTCTAGCTGCTTCCCAGATTCTCCAACCTTTGCTACATGCCAATCCTTTTATGACACTTTTCTGTGACAGTGTCAATTCCCAAGTTCCCTCTCTCCCCCCTTCAATATATAGTAGGGAGGAAAACGTTATATATTAGGGGCAGTCAAATAAAAACCGGTCAGACGCCAAAAGAGTGTCATTGAACATTTATTATCTCAAAAGTAATATTCCAAACTGTTAATACATTTATCCCACTCGGAGATTAAACGGTTAATCTCATCCTTGAGTAAGCTTCTGGGCTGCCGACGGAACCATATTTTTGCCTAGTTACACACATCTCGTCCGATAAATCTCATGGCGCGCAAGTTGGTAACACCAAAGTTTGATAAAGGTACTGACATCTGTTGGGGTCCCGGAAAAGCACAGTGACAACTTACACTTGCACATCAGTCGTTTGTTTATTATGATGGAAGCAAGGTTACCCCGATACCGATAAGTGTGTTGCGGTTCGCTTTCTTATTGTTGAGGGAGTCAGAGTGCTAGAATTCATCGTTGCTTCTCTGCTGCCAAGATCTATCTAATCTCCATGCGATTTCCACATTTTTGAAGAGAGATATTCGTGGACATGGGTTTGCACCGGACGAGGTCGTGTGTGACTGAGTAAAGATGTGGTTTCGTTGCCAGCCCAGAAACTTCTACAAGAATGGCACTGACCGCCTTATCTTCCAGTGGGATAAATATATTAACATATTTGGAGATTACGTTTGAGATAATAAATTCTCAATGGCACTTTTTGACGTCTGACCAGTTTTCATTTGACCGCCCCTCATAGCTATTCCTATCCTAAAATGTGTTTGTTTATGTGTATGAGAATGAGTGCGTGTGTAGGCTGTTGGAAGGTATTTCGTGCAACGTACCACAAAACGCTTTTTATAAACAAGAATATTCTTAACGTGGATCGCCAGCTAGAAAACATAATAAACTTGGGTCGCAGGTCAAAAATGGTTGAGAAAGGCTACACTACATGCACTTACTTTCAATAACGTCCCATGGGAAGCACTCTTCAGGGAAGAAAATTGAAACAGGAGCGGCTGGCCAGATGCTCTCTCCGGGATACGGTCTGCCTAAACTGAGGAATAACCTGGAAAATCTTATGCAAGATGAATGGTTTAGAGCCAATATAAATTGGCATTGGTGCTCTGAGGTTCGTAACGTTAACCACTTAACCATAGAACCTGAATCATCTAAGATTCTGTCATTGAAAGGTATTTACTTTCCTCTTATTGAATAAGTTTGTGCCTTTGCTCCCGCTAAACTTAATCTGGTTTAAATATAACTTTGTAGTACCTAAAAACCTTTTGTAAACTATTCGGCGAGTGACGATTTATTGAATACCTAGAAAAGATTAGTGATACCCACTAATTGTCTACTTTACTATCGAACATGTTTATACATAGTTTTATTATGTTATTTTGTAGAACGATTAAGGATTTTTAGGTGATGCTGGTCCACTAAACTCTCTATGCCAGTGTTTCTCATTTATTGGTCCGCGGACCCACCGGGGAGCCATGCAACTAATTTAAGGGTTCCGTGATATCATTTTTGGATCATGATCCCGCTGGCTGGTAAATTTTTGTGCGTGACTGTTCTCTTGCCAGTCTTTTAAAACGTCATTTTTTTAGGATGCAAATTGTTTTTGGTTCTTCCACAAGTGAACATTTCCGCAAAATGTATTGTCGATGTTTCTTGTTGACGCCTGGTATGCTCGCGACTTAGAATTAGTAATAGTTTTCTTAACGCTCTCCACCCAATATCTCTGTACTTCGTCGAAGACTGAAGAATTCTACATTCACATGTGATCAGTTGGACAAACTTTGCTGTGTATGGCAGCCTACTTAAGTGATATGTTTGCATTCCTGAACACTCCTGATACAAGTCTTCAAAGCCGTGACGTGAATATTTTTCGTGTTGAAGATCGAGGAAGTAATTAGGAAACTAAGTGTGTTGGCAAGCCGATCTGAAGCTAGTAGTCTCAGTAACTTATCAACATTGGAGTCATTTCTGGAGTTTACTGATAAAGGATTACCAACAGAAATAAAACATATCATCGCTAAACATCTGCGTGATTTAGCGACTAACTTAAGAGATTACTTGTCTGGATCAGATCCCAAAAATTAATTTATAAGAAATCCTTTTGTACATAATGAGGAAGGAACAGTTGACAATTTTATCTGATGAGAAGCAAGATGATCTTGTTGAAGTCATTTTGTGATGATGGATCATTGAAGACAATTTTCAAAAGGTGTACACTTGATCAATTCTGGGTATATTCTGATTATAAGAAAAGTAGGTGAAAAAGACTTAAAACGTATCGTTTCATTTTCTTCCATGTGTGAGCAAATATTTTCGATATTTTGTTATCTGAAGAATAAACACAGAACAGATTTTGAACTTCATTTAAAGTTAAAGGAAAGAGATGTTGAAACAAATCTGTTTGAACAAAAAGAGGCATGAGTTCCATTTTAATTAAATGAAAAAGTTGTGAATATTTCACCGGTAAATTGTAATGTGAGTAAATATGGATTTGTGTAAATTTACTCTTTCTTTTTGTAATATGACTATTAACAAGTATGGAGTCCGTGAAACACCTTCAAATATAAGAGGGGGATCCACAGCTCTTATCGAATTTAGAACCAGCGCTTTATGTAAACGTAAATTCTGCCAGACGGAATGAAAATATAAAAATAAATTAACTAATGTTTGTAGTGGCAGAACCTTGTGTAAACCTCTTTCTAAATGAGCTCCTGATTCACTGTAAGCATCTAAGTTTCGTTTTAAATCCTTATTAATCTAGCTCCATACAGGGTGTAAAGAAACTATAGTTACAATTTTTAGGAAGTGAATCCTGTCAACGAAACCAAAAATAAAAAGTTCGAATTCTGCTTCGTATTCGAGTTACAAGGCTTGTAGCTTGTAGTCCAAAATGGACTCCTTGCAATGGTAAATACAATGAACATTTCGCCAT
This sequence comes from Lepisma saccharinum, assembly GCA_022664845.1. Taxonomy (NCBI): domain Eukaryota; kingdom Metazoa; phylum Arthropoda; class Insecta; order Zygentoma; family Lepismatidae; genus Lepisma; species Lepisma saccharinum. Next base: position 10,088 of record JAGDQP010011505.1, read on the forward strand.
AAATCTTAAACGATGAACTAAAATAAAGGTTAGTTTTCAGATTGTATGAATACACTGGATATTAGGAGTTAAGAAATGATGCCAACGGGTAATCAGTGTTACCAACCTGTATAACGTTAATTTTTTTCTATGGTACTACGCCAGTTTATTGGATATGTGATATTCTCCAGTGATGATAACCATCATATAAGAAGCACAAAACGTAGTGTTCTAATAAGATACCGTACGTAGTTTGTATAAAATCGCGAAAACCTATCGTGTCGAACATCACTAAAGGTTGCCTAATATCTAATAACACGAAGTAGTGACATTTGAAAAGTCTAAACATTATACCATGTTGGCAACCGTGACAATGCAGTGACATCATATGTTCACTCCTGATATACACCATCTTGTTAGAAACAAATTTCCGCAAACGAAATTTTAATTCAATGTTTCGTTTCTGATATATGAATAATCATTCATTTTCTTCCCATTGTAGATGTCGACTTTGGGATCCAAGTTGGAAACGTTGTATCTCTAAATCAAGGTGAAATTTCCATGTTAATAGAAACTTTTATCTTGTTTCGATGCCAGGAATAATCTCCTGAAAGTAATGTACTTTGTTCTGAATCACCCTGTATAGTTTTGTTTACAGTTAAAAATAACTAAATGGTCATTTAACCATTTTTATAAGTTCCCACTCGGTTGTCATCTTTAATAACAATAATTTTCCATTGACACTGAGGCTAGTTCCATCAGTAAATAATTATATAGTCATTAAACTTCATTTTACATAAATCATTTATATGAATACTATAAATGAAACTGGTCCTAATACTGAACCTTGAGTAGCTCCAAATTGAACATTACATTAGTAACTGCGTTTTGTGTCATAAGCTTACATCCTACGATAAATTTGTTAACACGGTATCACCATCTTGTATCAGTGGTAACATTTTCAGAAGGATAACCTATTATTATTATCTTTATCACGAAGGCATCTCGCATGATATTATCTTCTGTTTCTTTCTAGATTTTTCTTTCACTAGTCTCGGCGTGTGAAGCGTTTTCCATCAACAGAGATGACATCGTATCGCGGCAAAAGAACATTTAAAAAATGAAGAAAAGAAACTTTGAGATGATATCATGCAACCGAAGGAAAAACGAAAAATGAAAATATGGTGATTTATCTTTCATCAATCACTCTTCTTTGTATAATTAAACTTCATTGCGTCAAAATTACATAAATTACTATGCGGCAATGTTCTATCTATGTTTAAAAAACGCTAATATTGTTTCACTGTTATTCTCTCTCTTACTATATACATATCTATGTCTAATGAGGCCGGGATACCTAAAGAGACTCAGTTTCACCTCTGATTGGTTGCCAACGATACATTTACCCTGGAAATAGAACATTTACTCTTAATCGTTTCAGTATAGTAACTGAAGATTAAAAATAACTTCCGTTATATTTCATAAAAGACATTAATGCTTTGCTACACAAAGTAAGCAGGATGGAGCACAGTATATATTTTTTTCTCATTGCGCTACAGTACTAAGCGAAGCCCATTTGATTGCGCGCGCATCCACTGAACAGAATTACAAAGTAAATAAATATTCAAAGACAGGATAAGGACAGTTTACCTGCAATGCTTTCTGAAGATTTATTAAACGCATGTTTAAATAGTTAGGTACTCCGTCGTGCAGAGGGCACCACTGCGCCCTGAACTTTAGATGCTACTACATAATGGGCGCAGTGACGCCCTCTGCACGGCGGAATACCTAACTATTTGATCATGCGTTTAATAAATCTTCAGAAAGCATTGCAGGTAAAATACCCTTATCCTCTGTATACTTATTTACGTTGTGGCAGAATATATCATGCACAAGTAAATATCTAATATAGTACATCACTAAAGAAACATTAGAAGTAAATTCCGCTTCCATTCGAATTGCTTTTTATTCTTTTGGGTGTGCGACAAGGCTTATTGCATCACACTGACATCATTAATTTATCCAAGGATGTCAGAATTAGAGGATATGCCAACATACAAACAACTGATTCCAAAAGTAACAACGTCAGTCAGCCATCTTGGTGTGCCCAGCTGGAATTTAAAAAGAGTTCTCTTTACACATAATGTAATAGTGATATACTTATTTGGTTAAACATTACTATTAATTAATCAACACAAAAAAGAGTAAAACATTAGTTTTAAAAGCTAATATTTTCATCTTAAGTCTTTCTCACTCTTTTAAATTCTAGCCTGCATACCATTACCAAGATGGCAGACTGCACTCACAAAAAAAAAAAAAAAAATAATAAATAAATAAATAAAAAAAAAATGCTTGAGTACCAGGGACAATATTGATATTCTTAATCATTTTTAGAAGATTTATTGTTCTTTTAACGAAATATATCGTCACATTAAAGATATGTGACGTTTCAGCATAGTTAAAAACTGTTGATTAAGTATTGTTAATTGAATATTGTTAAAATTTACCATATTTTTAACCATATTAATAACAATATTCACGTTCAGACATTAATCAAGAATAAGTTCTTGTTGATTGAACCATATTCAAAGAATTTCTCGCGCATGCGCACACGTTTACTATATGTATCGTTAGCATTACGACAATGGAAATTAGGTCGTCATATTTATCTCAATAATAAAATAGACAAATGCAAAGCTACTGGAAACGCAACAACCGTGACGTGTATAATGTGATCTTGATGATTATGTAAATGATCAATATAGTGACATTAATGTTTGAATCTGTATGTTTGTATTTCATTATGTTTATATTATTTTCATATTTGTATTTGTGAATTTATACTGCTCAGCAGGTAACCAAGGAAAAGACATAATCAACCGATGAAGACGTAATCAAAGAGAAATGGGCAGGATATTTCGAAACGTTCCTAAATGAAGAAAATCCTAGGGAACTTCTTAGCAATGAAATTGTAAATCTAATAAGCCGGGAAGAAGAAACCATTGAAGGAAATGAACATCAGAAAAGCTACACATTATAAATGTCACGGCTGGTGCCTTTCCAGTAACTCTGCATTTGGCTATGTTGTTCTTGAGATAAATATGGCGGCCTAATTTTCCTTTGTCGTAATGCCGTAACGATATGTAGAGTAAACGTGTGCGCATGTGCAAGGAATTACTCTTTCAATACGGTTCATTCAACAAGAACCTACTGTTAATTTATGCCTGAAAGTGAATATTGTAATTAATATGTTTAAAAAAATATTGTAAATTTAGCAATTGTATACACAGAAGCGCAGAAGAGTTTGGGATCAGAAGGTATACATATTGTACGGGATCTGATGCAAAAAATTTATGAATAGGAAACAAATATCGGATCAGTGTTGTTGTACCAATTTTTAATGAGATGGAAAGTATAGAAGAATTAAACTAATGTCACAAATGATGAAGATTTGGGAGAAAATTATAGAAGGAAGATTACGAGAAGAAACACCAATAGGAGAAGAACAATTTGGATTTATGACAGGAAAAAGTACAACGGATGCAACTTTTATATTAAGACAAACTATGGAAAAGCATCAGGCAAAAAGCAAAAAAGGATTGCATATGGTCTTTATTGATTTGGAGAAGGCCTACGACAGAGTACCACGCCAGAAAGTATGGAGATGTCTGAGGGAGAAAGGTGTGCAAAAGAAATATGTATGGATAGTCCAAGATATATAGAACTTAGAACTCAGGCCAGAAATAGTATGGGATTAACACGCCAAATCTCTGTTATGGTTGGATTACACCAGGATTCAGCCTTTGCCCGTACCTCTTCAACATAGTCATAGACGTTATAACAGGATATCAGAGATAAAGCCCCTTGTAGTATGATGTTTGCCGATGATATTGTACTATGCAATACTAATCCTGAAAGAAATGTATAGAGTTCGCGGAAGTCTGTGGAAGATAGAGGCCTAAAGATTTGTAGAAAGAAAACTGAGTATCTTGAGTTTAATGGAAAAGAAGAGGGAGAAGTGATGTTGCAAGAAGAACGATTGAATAAAGTGAAAAGTTTTAAATATTTAGTCTAATTTGTTACTGGGAATGGCGATTTAGACTCAGAAATAATACACAGAATGAAAGAGGGATGGCGCAATTGGAAGAAAGTAAGTGGCGTTCGGGGAGTTTGTTTCTCTTCCGAATGAGACCAAAATCTCAATTTCGGACTTTTGAATATATATTAAAAATTCAGCGACGAATGTGAGTTGCTAAACCGTACTATCATGATATGTTTCTCCAGTTATTCAAGGCAGTCGCTTTTGAGATCTCCTCCATATCTTGCTTCCATGCTGAAACCTGTGAACCTCAATCATAACATAAACACTCGTTCACTTAATAATGTCACTCTAAGGATATCAAAACACAGATCCGAAAGCTATTTGAAATCATTTGCAGTATAAGGCATCCAACAGTGGAACAATATTCCTTCGGCAATTCGTACAGCCAGCTCATTAAATAGCTCCACAAATAAAGTTGATAGTCATTTCCTTACACTTGCCCATAGCAGTACAAAACAATGTTAATTTCATTGGAAGGTTTCTCTTGAAGAAATAAATATGATAACTCGATCTGCTTGTAGTCTTGCTTCATGTGTGTGTGTGGTGATGGGGTTCTAAGGGTGTGTGGAGAGTACTTGTGTTCATGTCAGGGAAATGGGTGGAGGGGTGTGCGTTAAAATGAGGTATAATTAGGATAAAATTAAAAATTTTTCTTTGTAATAAATGTTGTATTGTATCCGTGCGTGCGAGTATGTGTATATGTAATGTATAAAGTGCACGACAAGGCTATAAGCCTTAACATTACCATGTTAAATAAAAGTCTAAATAAATAAAAGTATGGATGAATGAAAAGAAGGAGGAACAAAGAGTGACAGAATAAAAGGACGAAAGAAAGAAATACAGAAAACCGAAAATATAGATGGAAACAATAAAGAAAGAAAGTACGGAAAGAATTGTTGGAAAAAGAAAGTATTGGAAGAAGGTAAGAAGGAAAAGAATGAAAAGATACAAGAAGAAGAAATAGGAAGGAAAAAGTGAGGAAGGAAAATTGATGGAAAGAGAGAAAGTGAATGAAATGAAAGAAAGAACGGATAGATTGAAAAACGAAGAATTTTGAAAAGAATGGAAAGAAAAGAATACAGTAAAATAGGAAGAAAGGATAGAGGAGGGAAAAGGGAGGAAAGGAATAAAGAAATAAAAAGAGTCAAAAGGAGGAAGGAATACAGAAAACAGAACTGAGGATAGAAAGAAGAAATAATAAACAAAGAACGAAAAAGAAAAATGGATGTAAAGAGGAAGGCAAAATGGATAGAAAAAAGGGGAAAAGGATATATGAAAATTAAGGAGAGTTGATGAAAGAATGAATAAAGAATTGGAAGAAAAGAAGAAAAAACGCTGAAAAGTAAGAAGAAATAATGGATGGATGAGGAACTAAAGAAAGAAATAAAAATCTTAATAGAAAGAAGAAAGAAAGACAGAATACGAATAGTATAAAAAGAAAGATGAAAGCAAGGAAGATATAAACGAATAAAAGGAAGAAAGGAATTGAAATGATGGATGGAAAGAATGAAACAGAAGAGAAGTGAAAAGAATGAAGAGCAAAAAACGAACGGTTGGGATGAAGAAACAAAGAAAGAATGTTCTTCACCATTTAAAGAATACGGATAAAAACACCCAACAAATGAGATAAGTAATATATTATTCCCATCAGCTTAACAATGTTCTCAGTTAGGAAATTTTGTCTCTCAAAACTTTTCCCTAAATTCATTCTTCTCCAATTCCTTCGTTTTAAAATAACAACATTGTCAAATTTCCAGTTCATTAGCTTCATTGCTTTCCACTTTTGACATTTTAACTTCCAGTTTTCTTGGTCTCCTTGCTTCTACAAATTTGGTTTCATTTATTTCTTCCCTCCCTCCCCTTCTTTAGTACCTTATTTCACTACTTTATCAATCTTTTCATCATATATTCTTTCTGGTCTGATGAAAATTTTCCCTTTCCTTAAGTAAGAGAAAGAAAAAGTCCCAAAAATATTAACTCTTCCTTGAAAAAAAAAGGAAAGTTCTTTTTCACTTTTTATTTTTTGTCTTTATGGAGGGGGGGGGGGGAAGATTGAACATTTTACTGGTAGTTCCCCAGCTTATCTTCAATTTCTCTTCCCATTTCCACCTCCTAGTCTCCTATTCTCGTCTCTTACTGTTCATTTATGAACTCTTCATCATTTTTAATCTGCATAATTTAATGTATTTTTTTTCCTTTCCATCCCTCCTATTTCACCCACCTCTTCGTGTCCTGCTTTCCTCATTCCGGCACAAGCTTGTCGAATCTTAGTTTAACGAGGTCCAACGTAAAATCTTCTTTACTGGGTTGAAGAAAAATAACGAAAGGACGAATCAGAAGAAGAAATGTGCTTTATAGAAAAAGAATTGGCAGTGCTTATATGTCTACGTAAAGAGAGACGAGAAAAAATATATAGACAATATGGAAATTAGTAAAATATGTTAGTTAAATTCATATTCTGTGATGAATATGTCGTCAACGTGATGTTTTTTTAGTTGGAGCACTCCAGATTACAGCCTACACTGTAAAAATAGAAGACACAACGTTCATCCAAAAAATGTAGGCAGCTGAGCTCAAAATGCTCCATTTTTAAAAATTCAAATGCGTATATACAGTATATATA
>JAGDQP010011505.1:16891-52787 GCA_022664845.1 Lepisma saccharinum
TATATGTATACATATACTATATGACTGTTCCAACGGTATTTTATTCAAGGAGAGCATTTTTTTAAAGTAGAAAAGAATAAAAGGTAATATTCCTCTAAAATTAAAAATTAAAAAAAAAAATTGAAGTGGTTGCGTTTCGATCCGGGGTCCACAAGCACACTGATCAGACGCTCTGACCGCTTAGCTACGAAGGCAGTTGGTGTTTATTGCTTTCCAAGTGATATCTATAGCTAGGGTTTTACTGCAAAGGAGGTTAATCATTAACATGTTTTTGTTTTTACTACGAGCAATGTCTCGTGAAAAAAGGAGAGATACGTTTGCTACAGTTTAAACATTTATACCTAACTTAATTTCTCTTTCCGCCAATACAATACTTGCCGTTCTCGGACCACTAGTGAACTGTTTACTGTTCACAGTGTAAAGGCAATATAAACACTCAAAATGACGGGGCGTTCAGTGACAAACAAGTAAACGTTACTCCTGTTACTGGATTATAGAGTATCCAGCTAAGGTTTAAACTTCATCCACAAAAGTACGTAATCTTAAAATTGCCAGTTTAGCTTACACTTCGATTAGAAAATGACCGAATTTTAAGCGTAAAATAAGTTGAACGTTCACGGACAAATCACTTTGGCCAGTTTCAACCCATTTTCAGCTAACGTTAAGCTATTACAAAGAAAATGTTAAACCTTAAAATGGAGTTAATTTTACCAATCTTTCCACTAAAAGGCTTACAGTATATCCACGTTTAAGAGTAAATACAGCAAAAAACGCTAATTTTTTACTTTTATTTCGCCATAAAGCGGAGTAACTTTAATCCATTTCGTGTTTCCACTTTTTACAGTGTAGTTCATTCAGAGAAACAGCAATGTTACGTTTGTTATCATAGAAACAGAAATGTGAAGGGTATTTATTAAAAATTAAATCAAGTATTCCAAGAAACTCATATTTTTATAATTGGGTCTCTGTTCCTCAGCCCAAATTTATTTTATTAAGCAAACTAGAGGTTCTGCACGTCCTAATCAAGAAATTAAATATTACTCTTCTCTTGTAGTTATGTGTGAGACCGTAAAGTTTGCCAACTTGTTCAAGACTCAGATGCGTATAAAGTAATAGACCCTACGTCATATCTTTATCGAGATTTCTAGTAGAAATATTTCCAGGATACGTAGATTAATCTTAAGAACTGAAAATAAGTACGTTCTCATGGGAATATTAATCGAGTATACAGCATCAGGCATGGTAATCCCCATAATTGTAGACTCAGGTGGGAAACAAATAGCAATAGCACATATGGTTTCCTTCTAAGCTTTAGAAATGTAAGTCTAAACCTCATTCAGACCTTGGGATGGCCGAGAGTTTAGCGCGCTGGCTAGCTGTGTGTGTAGTCTAGGGTTCAATTCCCGCAGGGGTCTATTGAACGGAACTGAATTGATATGGCCATTAGACATCTAAGATTCAGGCCGGATAGGGTACAGGAGAGGACGTTGAAGACTAGTCTGTCTAGGTACCACCCCAGTATTTGTCTGGTGTAACTGAGGAAAAGGTTCTAAAAAAAATCTTAGCAAGTATGGTCGGGCGCTGGTATCGTTCCCAGGACTCCCGAATGCTAAGCCAACGCTCTACGAATTGAGCCACAGCTGATTGGATCCATTGAGCGGACTGGCTCCAAACTCACTTTATCAAAAACTATAGATCCCGTCCTCAGAAGTTCACCATCTCGTTTAGGACGTTACTAACAATTCACTCCAAACCTCATTACACCTTGAGAATCAGCGAGACCGTGACGCCCAACGGAAGGACCCGTCATTTACTTCGATGATCCGATCCTAACAAATTCAGACTACGAAATTTAAAAAAATAATAATAGAGATTTACGAATAATCAATGTAAAAATAACTAAAGCATTGTAATACATGGTAATGTTTATGTGCTATTCACTACATCATTCTAAAGTGAGGATAAGCAAGCAATAGTATTTCTACAGGGGAGGGGGGAAGTGAAATTCAAAATGTTAAATAAAAACAGGGGAGGGGTTGATTTTGCCCCCTTTGAAATAAGCACTAAATTTTAAAGAACTATTAGACGAAACAGTTTTCGATAGCTCAGAGGATTTGGCAGCTACAAAAAGTAAGTAGTAGGTTTACGTTTCATATGCTGTAGAGGATTTTTGGGACTTTTCGATACTTTAACTCAAACGAAATTTTAAATTAAAGTTCGAAACTAGCACGAATTACGAAATTAGATACACGGAAATAAAACTGTGAAATTTTCGGAAACAGTGCCGTCCCAAGAATACCTCTACGGAGGAAAAAAAACAAAATCAAAATTTTGAATAGAAACGAGGTTGCTTTTGCTCTCTCTCAAAGAAATATGAAATTTTAAACGTTTAGAGGAAGCCCCTTTTATGAGATCTCGTATCTTTGAAAGTTACAAGAGCTTATTTGTAACAACTTTTTACCTACCAAATTAGCTCTTGTAACAGCCAAAACGGTATTTGTAAAGCAAATAATGTCAAACACAAGAGTAAAAACTGATTAGAGTTTTCAGATATGTGGACATGTTAATTATACATTAAGAAGAAAAGGATTTCGAAGTACTGGAACAATTATGGAATTCTATACATCAAAATATAAAAAAATCACCATTGAAAAAGAAACGGAAAAAGTCATTAATTTCCTTGATTTATGGATTTCAAAATAAATAAACACGGTTTCATTACAGAAGTATATAGAAAAACCACTGCGGGTACAACATACATACATGTTACATCTAATCATTCTCAGCAACAAACGTTTGACGTGTGGTATAATTTTATACAAAAGGGGCAAGAGGAAGAAATAGAAAAAATAAAGCATTCGGCTGTGCAAAACAGTCACAAATAATCAGGAAGAGACTCCAAAATCTGAAAAGAGAAAAACAAGAAAGAGAAAACAAAGAACAGATGGGTATCACTTCCGAATATACCGAAAATTACGAATAAAATTAGATAGATACTCAAGGAATATAAAATTCAAGTATCAACAAAGTCAGTCAAGAAATTAGAGAGCTCACTGTCTGGGTTCAAAAAGTATTTTTCAGATCCATTGCTTATTTCAGGAATTTACGAAATCAAATGTGATTGGCAAAAAAAACAACACATAACTTAGAACACTTAAGAAATATTAAGAAATAAAGAAATTAAATCAGTAATTGCTACTCATGTAATTGATGAAGCTAATCATACAGACAACAGTAACATTAGCTTTCTTAGAGGAGCAACGAAGCAAACAGAAAGATTGATTAGAGAAGCATTTGCTACCATCCGAATAATGTCAATGAAAACGAATGTGGACCCACATAGCAAAATGACGTCCCAGGGATATCTGACGGATCTCCTGGCAGGATAATGGGACGTCCGTAGGACGTCCTGTTTAAGTCCCGTTTACATCCATGGGACGTATAGTTATAATTAATCCTTCGTATAACTATACGAAGGCATATCCTTCGTATAGTTATAATTAATTAAATAATAATAATAGTAAGGTCGATTTAATTTATAGAAATTCCAGGTAGGTAATTCCGCACGGCTTTCCGGGGGACATCCAGGGGACATCCATACGGGATGAACTGTTTGTATTGCCCACAGAGTTATCCCACGGACGTCCTTAGGACATCGCTGTGGGAGCAGGACCATTCTGACGGTAATGGGATCTAAATGGGACGTCCCAGGGACGTACTCTGCTATGTGGGGAAGTTTAAACCAAGAATGGGAAAACGTCATCAATATGTAGAGAACTAAGACAAAAAGAAAATATAACATTTGCAAACGAATATGCTCTGGCAATAATAAGGAATTCAAGTGTTAAAAGAAACAATGAAAAGAAAAATGATTCTGTTAACAGTACACTTAATAATGGCTATAGACGTAGTCGAAACGTTCTGTTGTGAGTTAAATATGTGTATTTAATACGCGAGTTTAAGAATAAATTGTGTTTCAAACATCGGGACGTTGAGCTTTGATTTTTGATTAAAGGTAACCTAACGTCATCAAACATAACCTTCTTGAACATATTAGTGCTGAGCAGATAAAATAAACTAACCTAACTTTATCAAACGTAACCTTTCTTACCGAAATAGTGTTGGAAGATAACAGTCAAAATAGAAACCTTCATACAAAATAATTATTCTAGATAACAAAGAAAACCTTTTTGAAAAGAAAACAACCTGCATTCATTAAATGAACTTTACAGAATTCACTCGTCAAATTAACCAAGTCCTTTTCTCTTTCCTTTTTTCATCAACCACAAATAATAGATTTTTTTTTCAATAAAAAAACAAACAAAAAGGTTTCCTTCGTTACATCAAAGAAGCAAGAATCGTTTGATCTTTCCTGGTTATCAAAATACACTTGTTCTTTGTTCCTTTCATTTTATTTACCTTTTGTTCTCCTCTATATTTATTAGATGACGAAGTCTTTTCTTTTACCTTTTTTTTAATGGTTTATCTTTGATATATTAAGAATTGGCAGAGCTGCTCCTACACTTTTATAACCCCCACGTATAAACACGTGGAATGGGAAAATGAAAATTACAATGCTAATATTATCACGGGAAAAGATTGGAAATAGTTCAAACAATCCCTTTGTACAATTACATTATTTCCGTTTGTGTGTATAAAAAGAAATATTAGCATTTGAAAATTAAATAACAGTCAAAGAAAATGCGAGGGGGTTTTGAAGTGGTTATTAGGAAAGTAATTTTAACCATGAAAATTGTTTAAGTATAACAGGATTTTCCTCACATACAAAAGATTTCTTTTTATTACAACCTTTTCGCTATTATCCTCTCATTCCTTGGTTTTATACAGAATAGAAAATGTATATAGCCTTCTAAAGCTTTTAATGTTATTAAATCTTCAAATGGTGCAGCCTTATTCTTAAAGTTAATAGAGGTTACAATGTTGATTACGAGGAATTCATAATATTATTTTCATCACATGGGCTCTGGAAATAGTCATTATTCGGCTTGCCTCGGATGACGTAATTCGATGTGCTACGAAGTCGATAGTGAAAGTGGACAAATTGAGACGAGCGCCTCGCTATAGGAATTCATAACGGAAGTTACGTCAGCACATGGAGTGAATCAGCACAGCGAGTGGATAATTTTGCATCGCGTAGAAAAGAAGACAAACGATTTGTAGCAAAGGCTTACGCTCTTTGCCATTTTCAAAGGCACCGGCACCCATTCTTGAAAATGCATACAAAAGTGTAAGAACAGATTTCTACATTGCTTCGTTGTCATTGAAGATATAGAATTTGGTTGGAGAAAACAACACATATTCTGAAGTCATGCTTGTGAGACATTTACAGTTCAAAGTTCAGAGGGGTGAGAGTCCTTCTTGGTGCAGGATTCCTTGGCCTAGATCTGATAGTGAGCGCTTGTTGTCATAGATGTTAAAGGTGTATCTGTATTGTCTCAGTTGTACATTCATGTGTTTATGCAGTACATTAGTTGGTATGACTACTACAACGTCAAATCGTGCTATAATTGTAAGTGGCTACATGGTAACAGAAACTTCAGTGATCTGAATCATTTCAAATAACGAAGAAATTGGCCTGATGAATCCCTTTTCAATCATTGGCTGTGGTTTCCTTACTTATTCTTTTTATCTGCATTCGTATTTCACTACACAATTACAATGATTCTTGCTATTTCTACGAAAAGTTTAATTATCTATACTTTTAAGAAAGGAGTAATAATTATTTTCACTGAAGAAGAAAGAACAAACACATATAAGAACGTTTTTTTTTACAAAAAACATCAAACTCTAAAGGTTTGAAATGTACTGTACACAAAGGCTATACGTCTTCTCTTCCTCCTACAATATCCTTGTACAAATCTGTTCCAGGAACTGTATAATAACCTACCTTTTCATCAACTTCAAATACAGAGTTCTACTGAGAAAGAACTCGTATAGAAACCAAGAAATCTTCGCTTAGAACTCCAAACCAAATTGCTTTCACTTGTTGTTGTTGTTGTTACTAGATTCATTCAATTTTCCCCATATCGATAACGATGGAGTGGAATTTGGCTTTCTGATTGGCTAGAATTCACTTCTATTCACATAAAAGCCATCTCCTCTGCGTGTTTGTTTTTTTAAAGACAACTGGGTGACTTGTTTATCTACCATAGCAACGACTTACTTTTTTTATTTTTCTAAAAGGTCTTTAGCATCAGCAGGTTATTTATTTATTTTACTAGTTTCAGATGCAGTTTCTTTTCCATTTTGTACTGATACAGACAGGATGACAACGATAAGAAATGATCAAATTACAAACCAGAACAGTAAAAAGTAACATAACCACTTTAATAAGTAGAGCGTAATAATAAATACAAAATAATTATTCAAAAGATAACATTTAGAAGTACTTAGACTAATAACAAATATGAATGTAATTAAAATATTATTTTTAAATCAACAATGCTTGATGTGGAGCCGAAGGAGATCGATGCTAGGTGGAAGGTAGTTAAATTCTGTTGGGAGTCTGTACAAAAAGAGATCTTTGGATTAATGATAGTCTGGGTTTAGGGATATTGAAAAAGATTTACATTGCGTATATAAAGAATGGGTTAGCTGAATTGAAGTTCGGGCCTCAAAGCATTTGCTTCAAACTTTGTATGAAAATATACGGCAAGCTTTTAACACTTAAACCGAATGGAAATATGCACTGTTTCCATGACCCAATTATTAAGTACATAGGCCAGTATCGTGTAAGAATAAAGATAAATGACATAACGATGTAGGGAAATACTTTTAAGGTTTTAAATGTATTTAAAATATTAAAGCATTTATTGTTTCTATGGGAACTTATTACACATTTATATTAGACCATTCCGTAGGAATCACTGATCCGGTTCCGGCTAAACTTGACATAACGGGTAGGAAAATGCTGTTAAGGCTTGAAACGTATTACAATGTTAAAACATTTGCTAAATTCCCTGGTAACGATGCCCAATTAGTAAACACATGTTAAGCATGCCGAAAGAAGGATTGAACAGCATCCAGGCAAACTTGATATACTGCTGTAGGCAAATATCCTTAAAGCTTTAAACACATTAAATTGTTAGAACATTTAACGTTTTCATTCTAACAAAACTCAATTTTAACCCTTGACGTGTACATGCTACACCTGCGAGGCGTGTACTTGAAAAGAAATTCATGCAGACGAAACCCATGAAGTTAGGGAAGACACTCCCCTCCATGTATTCCTCGAGCTGTTATTAATATCTGAAACTGCACTGGCGACACACGTCCGCAGCTTCATTCATGTCATTTCATGATTTAGTACGCTTGAGAAGCGTGTCGTGTACATTACACTTTTTCTTACGTTTCTCAGACGTAGGGTAAACTTCACCGTCTCTTTTCTAGATTTCTCACGCGAGTTATGTTATCAACAGGCTTATCTTTCAAATGGAAAGTGAATTGTTATCATTTGGAGTTAGAAATGCACGTATGATTCATAATAAACCTGTATCAGAATAGAGAAATTAGTATTCCAATATAAGTGATATAGCAAGACTATAAACGTATTTTCTTTTGAGTAAGTCTTGTTACTTATATGTTTGTCCAGTAGAAATGAAAATGTAATCAGAACAAAACTACGTATAAATTAATCATATATGTTTCCCTAGAGTTTTCTAGATACTCATTATGATAAACCACACTCATTGATACACACTAAATCAAAAGAGCGGAATTTTAACTCTTTTTAGATGGAAAAGCGGGACCGCTCCTTTTCGAGCGAAATTTTCGATTCAAAAAGAGTGGTTTCTAACAAAACATTATCGCGTTGGATGGAAAATGTACTCTTTCTAGATGGAATTTCGCTCTTTTCGATGTAATTTATTTTTTCACTCTTAAAAGAGCGGTTTTCTATTGAGTCGTCAAAGGTGAAAGAGCGATTTCTCATCTTTTTAGAGTGATTTGGTGCTTCAATTTCTCATCGTTTAGGAGTGAATTTTCTCATCTTTGTAGATCGGTTTGAATTCCACTCTTTTTAGAGCGATTTGCAATGCATCATGGGCATGGCTACTAGTCAACATTGGTCTTCGCCATTTGTAAAAGCAAAGGCTATCGAAAGACTAAGCTATACTGTGAAATTTGTAGCGTTATGTATAGTTAAAAATGAGAAAACAGAACTTTAAAACTTTTCTGTCAGTAAAATACACCAGAAAACGTCAGGAGTAAGATATGTACGTACAAGAAATCTTGTAACGTTGTAATCAAGTACCTGACGAGACAAAATAATCAACTCGGAGGACGCATTCTCGCAGTTGGACCCTTGGTTGAGGGGTTAACGCGTTGGATAGCTGATCGAATGGTACCGGGTTCAAATCTCCTCCAGATTTAGCTTTATTTTACTCATTTTCATTCACAAGTACAGTACGGTACTTTTCTTTTTAGTACATATGAATTAATGCTCCCTTTCGCACTTTTGTACATTTTATTGCGTCGTTTTCATGTTCACAAGATGTAAATTGTATCTGAATAGATGGAAATTCATCTATACAAATACAATATCTAGGTTTCCATTGAAATAGACTACCACAGATTTTCGCTCTTTTTTCGAGCGAAAATTTCTCATCTTTGTTCCGATGAAAATTCGATCTAAACGAGCGGTCACTTTTCCCGCTCGATTTGAGCGGAATCCACTCTTTCGATTTTAGTGTGTAGTAACATAATATTAGATATGCCAGTGATATGATGACTGATGTGATACAAGATACTTTAGGAAAATCTACTACGTAGTAAATACTGAAAGCTTTGAAAATAGTACTTTAAAGAGAAGTTCTAAAGGGGCTGGTGAGCTTCTAAGGGTTCCGAGACCTACAGGTTTTGCTAAAGTGGGTTCCGAAACACTCTGTTCAATGGACCCCTGCCGGAATTGAACCCATGACTGGACTGGAATCCGAAGACACACGATGTCAGTGGACAATATCGAACATATTGATGTAATATTACATATATACAGTTGTCACCAACCTATCTGTTGTTGTTCTTATTGGCTCCACTGCCAAAGATATGATATATTCACAATACCTCAGGAGAACATTTATTTTCATGGTGCAATATTGCAACCTACATGTTATTTTTTAGTGTAATGTTGGCTGAAATCTTCTTGAAATGGTCATTTTCAAATTAAATGCTATAACGTACTATAGCATACACGAACGTACCCTGATTCTATAAGAAAGAGTCTCTTATATGTATTTTTCCTCTCCGGCTATGGGCGTAGGATTTTTAAACCTGAAAGGCAAGATGAGATTAGTATTGGCTGACCAACCCGGGGGAACATATATGAAATAGAATCTATAGTGTATATGGATATGTCGTCCGCCTCCTACTAAAGGAGACCGAGGGATGTATGTAAACGATAATGTATGCAAAGGGAGAAACAAGACACATAAATAAAACAAGCAATTAAGGTTCTCTTTAGCATCTTTATTTAGAGCTCCGTCCACTTCAGGAGTTCTAGCAGACTGACTTTACATACAGCTTGCGCTGTTTATATAGATACATGACATAGACGCTACAGTAAAACTAGACTGTCTTCCATAAAGGTTTTGCAAATTTTGGTAATTTAATATCTATATATTTTAAAAGTCTTTGGTATTATTTCTTATTAGGTATAATGTCTTTGGTGGATATACTATGTGCCGAAAGTATTTATACAAAATAATATTCATTAAATTAATTCAGGTATACTAAAGATTTACATATGTCATAAGCTTCGGCTGATAATTTCATAGATACAATTAATATTACTAATTCCAAATGGTGATTTTATATAAACTTAGGGGGGGGGGGAGTTCTTACACAAGAATGTAGGAATCTCGTAGGATGCGAGGTGACGTTACAATGCAACCTAGGAAAGCAGAAACGTAATTGTCAGAAATATTTTTAAAATGGTAATTGAGGGTGGGGCATCATATTACGGATGATGCCGTAAGACTACGTTAAAATCCATGATCCATTGTGAAGGATGTGGTCCTTCGTAGCCATTTACGGAGTCGAACACTATGTGAAGGATGAACCTGATACTCTTTTCATACTCGCTTAGCTTTTCTTGTTATAAAATGGGGGAATGCTCTATGAGCATTGTATATTTAATTGACATGAGCATCAAGTGCTCCTCAACCGTAAATGCATAAATGATACGAGAGGATTTATATAAGAGAACATAAAAATCTTTAATGTTATTATTCTACAATAATTCACGGACTGGAGGAATGTTGAAGAGTACCTTAAACATAGAACATAGTCATATTCAGTTAATATAATAAATCATAAAGTATTCTAACAACAATATCAAAGTAGAGAGAGAGAGAGAGAATGTACACAAATGCACCACAATCACAAAGTTCACAACTGCCTGGCATTGAGATGAGAGATGACACAATAATGGATTTTGACTTCGAGCACGTCTGATATTCTTAATGTTCTTGTCCCAAAGACGAAATCAGAATCAACTTGCACTGATGTTAACTACTGTCCATTGTCACTGAAGAATAACAAATACTGTGCGCTTATGACGTTCCATAAAGTAATTGTCCAATCGAAGAATAAAAGAACATTAAAGTCTAATCATCTTAAAAAGTTCAACTTCGTTGTGATCTGGTTTCGAACTAAAGACTTCGTGTAAAACTAAGAACTATGAGTAACACCACTCTCAATACTGGTCAGAGAGGGAGTGCGGCGGTTCTTGAAGTCACTAACAGTCTATATTTATATTCAGTTCTAATTCGGTTGGTTCTTTTCTTTCTTACCAAACACCAATTGTATCACGTCTAAAGAATTTGAAGAACTTAAAAAAAAAAGGAAAATGATGAAGGTTATCTATCATATGCTGTTTGTTGTTAATTTATCCTTGAAAACACCTGGTCCACATTCTTTTATTAATTGTGTTTATATTGAATCTTGATCTCTGATCTCATATAAACTTTGGAATTTTATAAACGGATGTTAACCGAATGCCATTCTTTTGACGTCCTCACCTCAACACCTGCATATAACATTCTTCGCTTTGACTTCTTGATCTGTTACTCTATCTCTCTGCTTTATGGAATGCATTTGACATCCTGTTTGGAATATTTTAAATAACAATAATATACTTTTTGCTGGCGCCATCTCTTAGGTAAACCGGAAACTACTTATGCATACACTTGGTACAAGTTAATAATATTTGCACTATCCTCTAATAGCTCTATGACACCATGATATCATAAAGTCTAGACTCGAAGAAATCTTGTATTGGTTTAAGAGATAAACAGTCTTAAAAGGGCATTATTATTATTATTATGTGGTACGATTAAACATATAATCAAAGATCATAATAATAGATTCAAGACACTGATCATGTCAGAACAACTTATACAACGTCAGAAAACTTAATGAGTTTACAAAGTCTGTTTCGGATGGAGCTGGTGTAAGCATCTAAAGGGTAAACCCTTAAAAAAAGAAGATGAAGTACGTTATTACGTTTGTTTTTGTGGCTAATTTGTGTTCAATTCGTGTTTAAACCTATGCTAATAAAACACGAACAACATAAGTTTCCAAAAATCTCTTTAACGAAAAGGTCTTTGAACATTCAAATGCAATGTTCCAGAACAGTAAAAGTCATATGTTTCCTGGAGGTGATGTACCTGTTCTACTTGGGCCAGTAGGTCCAACTGATTTAAATTCTGCAGTATAAATCATGTACAGAAAAAGAGGTACCTAACTGAACATGTACAGAGAAGTTTTTTTTTAAAGAAAGTGTGCAGCCTATTGAAAATAGCATACATTTATGGGCAAAATGAAACTCTCTAAGATTCCAGGTCTATAAACAATCTGCTCACGAACAAATAATATGGAGATGACTTTTCTCAAGAAAGTGTTGGATTATTATGTAAACTATTCGGCACTCTAACTAAAGTCAAAATGCCAGAACTACGATCCATAGTGTTCAGTTTGCTTTTAGGCGTAAGAGGGCCAAAGATGAATACCGATGTATAGGCTGCGTAAAAAAGAGGAGAGATTTGTGTGTCCTCTATATTTAGGTAGAATATAGAATTTCGTTTTTCAAATAAATTTAAAAGAACGTTTAGGTAACTACCAACCAATTATCGATTTAGTGTTCTCTGTTGGTAGCCTTTTATATGTATGTTTGTTTTCTCTGTTATTTTAAAATTTTTATGTTGATTTTTATGTTTTTCTGTAACGTTTGATCAAGTAACATTTTTTGACATTTGAAATTGTGCAATTTGTACCTGTTACTTGTCACAAAATAAATAAAATAAAATCGAAAGTCTTTTCCAGTAAATAAAGTGACTCACATTTCATTGCTATACATGTTTTGTTGTTAGTTTAAAAAAAAAGCTAAAAGTTATGTAAACCGTTCAGTTATTTGTCATTTGAACTTGACACTTCATTACGAAGCATTGATTTCGTGTTTTCTCTTACATTGTGTCATCAGGACGTTTAGACTGGTTGTGTTACTTTCAGTTTTAGCATCAACGAACACCTTAGTACTAACAGAAGTGGAATCTTTTAATATTTAGGGTAAGTCTCATGTATTTTTTAGGGATGAGCATTAATTTGAGACAAAATGTCCTTCACTTTTATTCCATTTTGTTGTTGCTATGCAGAAAAACTTAAGAATCATATTTATGAATCACTTCTAAGAGGTGGGTGGCTCCTTTTCTCGTGGGAGTGATTAATAAGTATAACAGGCGTTTTAACAATATTGAATCAACATATTAACCAAGGAATCCATGAGAACAAAGTGCCCAATAACTTGTTTCGAAATAGGTTTTATTTCCAGTTGTAGACCATCACGTCTAATAACTGCTTCTTTCCATTTTCAAAGCCCTTAAACGCGTTTATTTATTCATTCGTAACACAAGAGGTTAATGTCTATTACCGATTTTCATTGCATAAACGAACAATATAGATTAAACAGGTAACGAAGTTCATTATAAACTCAAGTACACATTACAAAACAAAAACATTAATCCAGTTTGCAGAGGATATTATTGCGAATTAATATATATTGTCTTACATTGGATCATTCTAGAGTTTATATGTGTTTTGATATTAATGATATCATTTTCATTATCTGGTTCCAAGTACTTATTGTACACAATCCGGTCAATAAATTCCCGGACTGATTTTGTTTTACTGCGTTTCTACCAACGCTATTTGTGCGACAGCGATTGGATTACGTACTACTAGGCCTACTTAACAATAGTGCTCAATATACCGAAAACTGTGGTTTCAAGAATTTTAACCGAAGACTTGAGAAAACGAAAAGTATACGCGCAAGATTTGTTCCGCTCAGTAGCACAAGTACGTGAACTTTGTATTCTGGCCTTATGATAGAAACATGTCATTGTTGCTTACACAAGTTCTAAGTGAAGCAACTTTAATACTAATAGCTGCTGTTAAATCTGTACCATCAACTTCATTATTAATTGTTTTAAAAAGAAATATCCTTAATAATTATCCTCTACCATAAGGTCAGAAAAACAACGCTTTCTGCCAATAGCGACGGAGAATTAAAATTTGTATAAAAAGCGGTTTATATGTATATTAAGAATCTAACAAAAATGTTTGAATGGTCTCAATAGTCGCATAATATTTAGTACATTCTGGATTCCATATTACAGGTGAATATTTCAATTTAGATATGACATAATTAAAATACAACAACTTGAGAGCCTACGGATTATTAAGTTTCATTATCTCATAATTAATCCTATGATTCTATAGCTTTCATTTCTCATGGGTAGAATGTACGTATTGGACGTTAAATGAGCATCAAAGATCTTCCACTGAACCGAGCATCAACGATCATCCAGCTAAGTTCTTCTTATGAGTTGGTTTAATTTAACTGAACACCCTTAAGTGTGTAGTTGTAGTTATATTTATTTTAGACTTAATGGAACAGAGAAATTTGCAGTTATTTACATTTATAACAATATTGTTATTTCTCAGACCAATAAACAATATTACATAAGTGTTACTGAAGCTACAGGCTTCAGTACGACCTAAATAAGATTTCAATCGAGGATATTTCCAAATGACTAAATATTTTAGGTCGTCAACGCATATCAGTTTCTTCGAGTTCATAACACAATTTGACAATCCATTAATAAATATTAGAAATAGAAGGGTCCTAAATTTGATCCTTGGGGAACACCTGATAGAGCCTCTTATTGTCTTGAAATAATCCCTTTGTAAAGAACAAATTGTTTTAGATTTTTGCAAAGTAAATGAACGTTGGTGAAGATTATGTAAAAGTAATCGAGTTTACGTAACGTAATAGCATGATTTACAGTATCAAATATCTCGGCCAGCTCAGCGTAGATAACGTAAATATGTGGACCTTCCTCTAATGCTAATGCTATGTGCTCAGTAATTCGAACTATATTTGATTCTGTTAATCTTTCATTCAGGAAGCCATGTTGAAATAGTGATATCGCACTTTGAAATAATTAATTATTGTATTGTAAATAAGCCTTTCAATTACTTTAGCAAAGGCAGATAGGATGGAAGTATGTCTATAGTTGCTTACTTTATTTTTAGAATTAGATTTCGAAATACAACAAAACAATAGCTTCCTTCCATTTGTCCGGGAATGTTCCTATTTTTTTTTTTTAAATATCGGTAAATGGAAGAAAGCTTTTGGAATTTAAAATTAAAGTGCAAGGGATGTTTAGGAATTTCTCCGCAGCTTTTCATGACATAAAGAGGAGTGGAATGTAGTCCGAAAGATTTTTTTGTCTTTGGTTTCTTTATGGTATCCTCTGATTCCGTTGAATTTATATTCGACAGTACGAATGAAGCTTATGAAGTCGTATACGTTACCCGCATCTTTAATTTCATGTTTTGCTGACTTCCTTTGATAAATTGATTGAAAGTGACTTGCAAAACAATTGGCAGTTTCATCATTATCGTAGATTATTTGTTCATCGTTTGTTTTACGTGCAGGTTCAAGGTGTGCTATTTTCTTGGTAAATTCCAAAATATTACCTGGGTAAGTTAAAATATTGTATTTGCACTATCCGTTAAGTTTATGATAAGCTAGCGATACATCTTTCTTTACTTGTCTTCGTAACTGGACAACGTCTCCATAATGATAATATGACTTACTGATATATAATGATATGATATATATTACTGATTACTATTGATAATATGATAAACCACTTCTCATGCGATTGTCACACAGGATCCATTTCACATGCGATTATCGTACAGTATCGACTTCACATGCTATTATTGTCCATAATCCACTTCTCATGCGATTATCGTACAGGATCCATTTCGCATGCGGTTATCGCACATGATCCACTTCTCATGCAATTATCTTACAGAATCGACTTACTTCACATGCTATTATTGCATATGATCCACTTGACATGCGATTATCGCTCATGATCCACTCAATGCGATTATTGCATATGATTCACTTATGATCAAACGTAACAATATGATCAACTAGAGTAGTATTGTAGTGACGACACACCAGGTTATTGCATATATACACCCGCAACTGTTTGTAATACTCTATCAATTCATGCGCTACCTACTTATTCCTTTTCCACTTTGCGTACGATAATCGGAAATGGCTGAACTGTCACGTAAGTTTCCTGTCGTTGGCCCGAAATTTACTTCCACATTAACTTTAAAGCGAGTTTATCTATCCTTGACCTTCATCCTCTGCCCTCCTCAACATGGGGACTCTGCTGCACAGTATTTTAAATGTGCATCGATAACTATCTATCTCCCACACTGCAATATTACCAGCAATTTGACTGTGAAAATATGTACTGTTTCTAACAGTCTTTTAATGGTGCATCCTGTGACCACATTTGGCTGACGGTTTTGAGAATTATATTATTTTTCCCATGTTGGCTATAATAGACTTGTCTCTTTCTTCAGGCATCCATGACGACCACTTATGTTGCACTTTAGCAATGAACCAAAACACCAAATAGGTTCTAGTGATTTTTATTGCAATATACCCTCACGATTTTCTTTAATGATGTTAGTTTTCAACTCACAATAGAATTACTACAATATCATTGACACCAATGAATTTCTGGTAAAATTTCAGTCCTAATTGATGTGTTACAAGACCCACTTTCTATTTAACATTTTGAATCCAAATTCAAGATGGCCACTTTCAAGATGGCTGCTATGATGTTCACATTCCCCAACATACAGCAAATCTTATCATGTATCTATTACTATAGATTTGACTTGCATTTGTGTCACTATTCACACCGAACAAGTGTAATTCCTTCGATTTCTGTGTTGTTGAGCCCTACTGTAGGACACATTTCTTCCGGCTCTCACGCTTCTCCATGTTGCCCTCAGTGGCTAAAATTTTGCATATGCACATATTTTCACACCCTCTTTCATATGTGATGCATCTCGTTCACCAACTCGACTGACCCATTCCGACAGTTCCCTGGTAAGATCCCTTTCACAATCATGGGATTCTCCGCAATCCGCACTCCCACTGCAGATTGTTTATGATTTTGAAAAATCTTTCCATAGTCTTGCGTACTCCATGCAGTTCAATACTCACCTCTTCTTCTTCTTTTACTGTCCCAGCGTAGCCAGACTTTCCGAGTTTTCCAAACATCTTCCATTAGTTTTCAAGACGTACGGAAAATCAGATTTTATCCCCATATTTTATTCCAAAGAACGACAAATTTAAAGTGAAACTGATTGATCCGCAGCGGGGACCCGCATGACTGTGAAAACACCCATAAGAACAATGGAATTAGCTGCCTTGTGTACTGCGGACAACTCTTCCGCATCTGTGGCTATTCGCAATGCTCTGTAAAGCTCCCACAAGAGCAATGGAATTTACTTCGCATGCGGACTGTGGAGTTGCGCATGACTGTGAAAGGGAGGAGACAGACAAGTTTGAATAGGGACAGTGTACTTCAGGTGTTTATTTAAGAGAAAGAAGTTCTGTTGCTTGAATCTGATGAATTTATCATAGTTCAAATTCAGAGACAACGTAACAAGATTCTGCACTAGAAACGACATTTTTAATCCAGAAAATTTAAAACCAATGAGCAGGAATGCATTTCTATATTATTTCCCACACGAGATACTTTCATTAGCACCGGGACAATTGGTGAATTAATGGATTGAATTGTCATTAACTTCCTAAATAAGGTGGTTAGGTTCTAAGAACAGGACCTACAGTCTTTTTTTGTAAGTAAAATAAGATACCTTCCTTTCTTTTTCAAGTGGTTACTCCTTTGTGCGTCTAATGTCTTTCCTGGAAGTGTATTTGATCGAAACTGATTTCCGTATGACGTCAGAACAAAACAAAACAAAAGAAAAAGGAACGTTTGATAATTACAGTTTCTTGATGAAGTTTCAGAATGAGAAGACACGAACACACCTGCTGCCATCTACTGATACGACATTGCTAGATACGAAATCCAGCTTTAAAAGGATTTATCCTCCATCCTCTGCACACTTTTTCTTCCACTTTTTTCTATTTTTCTTCATTTGTTTTTTTCCTTTCCCTTTTATTTTGATCTTGTGAAATGATATCTCTAGATCCCGATTAACTCGAAATAAACTCTCAGCTCTCTATCTGGAAAGAGAGAGAGAGAGAGAGAGAGAGAGAAGAGAGAGAGAGAGAAAAGAGAGAGAGAGAGAGAGAAGCGTTCCGTGATGTGACGACTCCATCTAATTTTCAGGAATCGTGTTACCGAATAGGAACTACGTACAAATCAGTGTGATCTTTTCCGTATCTGAAATGTCGGTCGACGCTCATTAAATTCTTTGGTTCGCTATCCTTTCATGTTCCAGAGAGATTTGGAATCACCCAGGTTTGATTTCCAATGAGGTTAGGGGCATAAATGTAGTGATTTCGGAATTCACTTAAAAGTCTTAAGACTTATTCTACACAAGCGGGGGAAAACGTGACGGTTTTACTGCGAGCAAACGCGCCTCCTAACAAAATCCATGCTTTCCCATGTACGTGTCTACACGAGCATTTTCTCTCCGCGTGGTTTGACACGTTTTATATTTAAAAAAAAACATGGTTTTGTTAGAAGGCGCAGTTTGATCGCGGTAAAACTGCTGCGTTTTGCCCGCTCGTTTAGAATGAGCCTTATACTCTTAGGACGTTAATATTCCCTTCATCCGATAGAAGGCAATGACAAACCATCATCAGTTCACTTTTCTCAGGAGATATTTAGGATCAGAATCTACACAGAAAAGGCCGTAGTAAATCCAACTATATTTGTATTGCTAAACTGTATTTTTAAAACTTATACGTACCATAATTGTGCTGCGGTAACAATATTCTTGTGGTAAGCTGACTATATCTGGTATTGTTATATAGTTGTGATTCCTAAACGATTATGGCTATATATTATATTGCTGGGGAAATCATATATACGGTTAATTGAACAATATTCCTTTATAATCTCCAACTTTGATAATATATTTATTGCTGTTCGAATAATACTGTATGGTTGTTAGAAACGCATGCGCAGAAAATGAAAGAAATATAGTCACTACAACTATACTGTTACCTGGGACACTGTGTGCTTGTGTGGTTGGAAGCCATCTTTGTTAGTTCGAGATAAATTACAAGATTGTGGGAGAAGTAGCTAACGATGACGAGGAAATGTGAATATCTTGGGGATTTACAACCTTATGTGAAACTTTTAAAGATGAGCGTAAAATATAGCATGTCATTGTTTATGAATGGCCCACTAATTGAGGCATATGAGCACAATGTTTACGTCACTTACATGATCTTGGAGAAATACATATGGTCACAACAACAACAATAAAATATCGTCCAAATAAAATAATATGGTTGGAGCAACCATAAAATCCTATTTGTCATGGTTGAAATTGGGACAGCAATACTATGTTTTGCAAATACAATACAAATCTTGCTAATCTTGTATTGTCATACCGACAATACATATGGTTAGGTGTATTTGTGGTAGCTATACATCTAGTTATAACAACAATGTCGTACCATACAGTATTGTTGTGGTAACTATGCATATATTTATAACGATAATGTCATATTGTTGCTTTAACTATAGGTATAGTTACAACAACAATACTGTATTGTATCCTAGGTCAATTTCTAACAATATAGATATAGTTGTCGCAAGTATATAGTATGGTCAGACATGATCACAGTATTGTAGTTATGACAATACATCTAATCATGTGTATTGTCATATTGACAATACGCGAAGAGCAAGACTTGTACTGTATTTGCAACCCATAGTATTGTTGTCCCAATTTCAACTTTGACAAATAGGATTTTGTGGTTACTCCAACCATACTAGTTTTTGCGTGTACTTTCTTCTTTCCTGTGCTATATGATTATGTACAAAACATTCCAAGGAACAGAGGTAGTTTCAGATTTATATCAATACTTTTCTTCGGTTTACGCAGTGGAGGACACACGTGTGATAGGTACAACTTTGTTTAAGACGAGTATTCCAATGCTATCGACAAAGCAAAACCTTCAAAACATTCTTACCTTAGAGGAAGTATGAATAGCTATGTTTTCTGGTAACACCAATACTTCTAGCGGGAGAGATGGACATTTGTTGTCCTACGATGGAAAATCAAAATTAATACTTCAGTTGTGTCGAACCGTGATGTTCTATCTATACTTTCACCGAAGATTTTCCCTCAACGTAGAACGGACTTAGGTTGGTTGATGCCTCAGCAGGAACTGTAGCATCTTGTAATCGAATTTCGCTAGTTCAGCGTCGCAAAATTATGCATATTTCTTACAAATAATTTTTATGTAAAAATTAATAAAAACCGATGCGGACATATGCGGTTCAGAGTTCACATCTTCGACTTCATCTTCACGCATCCTCACCTTGTAAAATGGCCATCACCCACACTCACACCCACTCCCATCGTCAAGTGGTGACGGTGAGGGGGCTAAGGGAAAGGGGGAGGTGAGGGTGAGTGCGGGCCATGCCTATTTTTTCTTGACGTCCGACCCAGAGTGTCACTGTTCCACTATTGGCTGTTTCATTGTCCTGTTCCCATGCCATTCTCAATATTTCACCCGAGAATTTGTACTATGTAAAACGTCTATTTCACTTTATTGTTGTATGGAACTAATTCAATTTAGTGGATACATTTCAGTGGCTATCATATTCTAATATACACCATATATACATTGTTACTTGTACCATAAGCCATGCATTCATAAGGGACTAATGAGGCCATGGATACAACTCTTTGATTTTGCTGCTGTATATTCATTAGTTTCACAGACACTAATCTCTCCAGTACGAATTTGAAACCGAACTTCCATGGATTTTATAGGTGAACTAGCAGATGGTAGCTTGGAATTTGCACTGTGCCAAGTTGCTATCGTTGCAAAAGGTATCAGGCGTTCCTCTCTTTGTTTGATCTCCTACAATGGTGTTGTGTGAGCCAAACCCTGTTGCCTCTTTTTTTCAGAGATATGAGCAGTGCTCATCGTAATTAACTTTGGTGTAATTATTATCAAACGGTTAAACAAGCAGTCAACATATTTAGTGAATACCTTTTTTATTTACGTTTTCTATCTTGTTGCCAACATCCATTTCTCATCCACGACATTTTGGAGAAAGGTGTTTGTTCTATCTGTTGGTGTGCTTTTCTCTTGTCATCTCTTCTTCGCATTAAGTGTTATCTTTAATGAATTTATTCATAGCCTTTAGGCATCTCAGGCCTGTTGGAGAGGATGTTGAAAGATAGTCGGCCAGTAGATACCATCCCAGCATTTGCCATCCCAGCATTTGCAGTAGAAGAAATTTTAAAGAAATTAGATAATATCTGTAATTTTCTTATATGCCTGGACTAGCAGCGACAAATATGCTAGTGAAGAAGGAAACTATTTACCTTCCTTGCAACACGCGGTACTTTAGCAAACCAAAACAGCTCTCTCTACTAGGATGCTCATTTGTTGAATTTATATATGGCCTTTAGGCATCTCAGGCTCAAGCCGATAGACTAATCACTGGACATTGGTAGTGCCAAGTATGTGGCTGGCCTATACTAAAGTTACTCAAAGGGTATTAAAGTAATTAAAGAAACTTGGTTCCTTTTTTGTCCTAAAGGTGTCTACACACAATTCTGAAATTAAGACGAGCATTTCTTAAAAAAAACTAATTTTATCCACTGTTGAAGTACGAAACGAACTTCCGTCCATGAAAGTTAATTTCTGTTGATCTGCACTGAAATTGGAATAATTGATGTAAAACAAAAAAAGGCGGGATATCTCACTAGCATTGAACCTTAAATGGATCCTAAGTGAAATAAATCTTTATTCTGGTTTCATCTAAGAGTGGGTCAAATGCCATTCAAATATCTTGCGGAATCTTTATTCTGGTTTCGTTTAAGGGTGGGCCAAATGCCATTCAAATATCTTGCGGAATCTTCCTTCTGATTTCCTCTAAGAGTGGACCAAATGTCATTAAAATATCTTGCGGAATCTTTATTCTGATTTGCTCTAAGAGTGGACCAAATGCCATTCAAATATCTTGCGGAATCTTTATTTTGGTTTCGTCTAAGAGTGGACCAAATGACTTTCAAATATCTTGCGGAATCTTTATTCTGGTTTCGTCTAAGAGTGAGTCTAATGTCATTCAAATATCTTGCGGAATCTTTATTCTGATTTCGTCTAAGAGTGGGCCTAAGGTCATTACAATATCTTGCGGGAGTAATATTGTTATCACTTACGTTGATCCATTTATTTCAATATTGGCGGTCATTTTATTTTTTATCTTGATCTATTTTCCTCTGAATGGATCACCTCTGGTAGGTACATCTGTGACGTAAACTATAAGATAAATGCTCTTTTAACTCTCAAGATCTTTATTCTTCCTGTTTTTCTGTATCTTTCTATTTTTGTTTCTTTCTTTCTTCATCAACTTCAATTTATTTCAATCACTTTTACCTTCATGCTCTCCAGCTCTTCTGGTTTTATTTACTTTTATCTGCCAGCTCTGCCTTTTTCGTTTCTTTCTGCCTTTTATTTTGTGGCTAAAGTAAGCAATTACGGCAATGGAAGTGTTTAACAAAAACAACCTCAAGAAGGAAGACCACGCTATGTATTGGTATTTTAGAGACTTAATTGTTTTCTTCGTAAAAGGAAAAAAAAATACGCACAGGAGAACATGAAGTGTAAGTTGAATTAAACGGAAACTCTCGAGGAATTGTGAAGGAGAAAAAGACTACTAATTATCAATTTTTAAATTGTGTCTTTAATTTCAGAATTGTCTCAATTTCTAATCGATTTATTGCTTAATTTTTAAACAATTTGTATAAAATGTTATGTCAAAAGCTGATATGCTTAACATTACGAAAGTAAGGGAACGCTGAATAATCACTAACACTAGCCACACACACTAGTAAAGCAGGAACAGAGATTTTAATCTAATGCAGTACAATTTTGAACTCCCTTTAATGTAGGTAAAATAATAATTAAAAAAACAACATATTTATTAGTCAGTGAAATTATACGGCTTAAAAATGATAATATATTTTTTTATTAAACCTTACGCAAAACAAAATAAAGAATGCGGCTCCACACATCTTACACACGCGAGAATACAGTAACCTGTAAGCAGTGGTGTTTTGGAATCATGAAAGCAAGTCTGCATTCTGGTCGAAATCAGATCTGAATTTTGTATAAAATTCTAATTGGTTCTTAACTTTCACAAGCAAACCTGTCTATGATTTCTTCAATATTCATGGGGACAGTATATGTTTCAGTGGAAATAAGCATTGAAAGATTTAAGCAGCTTCTGGACCATATTTCAATAAAGGCGAGAGTTTGTGAAATAGCGTTCACAGTGAACCTGGCTAGAAGAATAAAAAATTACATACTTGTGTCTTGTATGCCTGATAGGGATCCCTATATTGCATTTGTGGAGGATGAGAATAGTGCGACCAATACATTCTTTACATTGCCTCTATTTTTGATTACTAGCACCAGCAGCTGTTGTAGGCTCCTCAGTTTGCGTTGCAATGTCTTCATCACCACTGTTAGCTTCTTTGTTGAATGAATCATCAAAATCAGGTTCTTCTTCATCTACTTCTCGAGACTAACGTTTCTCTAGAACAGATTTTTAGGTGTAAGTTCTAGCAAAGCACGTCAATTCTTCTTGAAGGACAGAGATATCTCAGATGACGTCTCCTCGAGCATGGCTTTCTTCCAGAAGTATCTTATTTACCTTCTAAAGCTTGTTTCCTGCAAAATCGGTCCCGTTTTGGATTATTCTCTTTGACTCTTCTCCAATTCCGAACAGTTTTTGTACTTCTGTTCGAAACTTTTTCAGCTCTGCGACTGCATTCAGGAAATCGATTCCTGTGTCTGTAAGCGGTACAGGCGTTGAAATCTGGAATATCTTCAGAAACAGGAAAGTTGTCCCTATCGTTTCAAATGAGAACAATGATTGGAAGAGATTGCGAGCCTCTGTTATAGTCTCAGCATCGGCCACTGTTATAGTATAATAGGTGAACGTAGTAGTTACGTTTCGAGGGCATCATGTTTTCTGAGCTAACCAGTTTCGCCAATCTTCTTAAGACGGACAAGTATTTCCCTTTCTCCTTCTTCAGCGACTTTTTGACGCAAACATCTGGTCTTTTGTGGACTTTGAAAACTACTGTCTTGTAATCAAGGGAAAACATATCTTTTGCAACAGCAGAACATGCAGTTAGTTCTTGTATTTTAACATTAATGTTGTGATAATACACGTAGAGCGCTCAGGGAACTTATTTCTAGATGTTTCTTCTCAAACCATTGTAATCCCCTCCTAAGTTGGCACCTCTATCAGATGTTAGATTAGGTCGAACAAGATACTTCAGGTCAATGGCGCGATTGTTGAGTAAGGACCTGAAGGTTTCGAGCAAAGCCTTTTTGGTGTTATCTTGAATGTCCACCATGGTGAACAGTTGGTCGAACACCTTCCCTAAGAAGACGTTTTAACTTAGATATAAAAGTAGCATAGTTGTAAGCGGAATATAAGAGAATGAAACATGTAAATTAAAACAAATGTTGGCAAAACGCTGGTCTTCCTACTCAACGACTGGTTGAAAACAGTGATGAGCGTGCGAACGTGGCACGCCAATTCCCGTCAATGTAGCTTAGCTTATTAACTTTCACCTTTTTGTTATACTTTGTGATCTTGTTCATTATTGGCTGCGCGTACTAAAATATTATGATATGCAGAAAACTGGTTAAATAAAAGAGCAAAATTTGATTGAATAATATTTTGCAAATATATTATCTCTAGATATTTGCGTCAGATCCGCGATTGTGGACTAGCAGACCGGGCCAACACGCCACTGTCTGTAAGCTACGAGAGGTATAACGAAAGTAAGGCCTGATAGACCATAAACATAAATAAATAAATAAATCACAGCTATATACGATCCACTACTGGATGAGGCCTCTCCCCGGAGGGAGGAGATTGGTCTACTGTTGCCACGCTGACCAGACGGGTTGGGAGAGGAGAACCTAAGCTCTCACTGTGATCGCCACTATATTTTATTAATAGTAGCTCCCCAATTGCATCATGATGTTGGGTGGTCACCGTTCCAGATCTATGCGCCTTGGGAAAAAAACTTGTCACCACCCGGAATGGAACCCGGAACCCTCAATCCGTAGTCAGCAACGCTAGCCACTAGACCAACGGGGCTGGCTTGCCATAACTTCTGTAATAATAGTAAAAGAGAAAATAAAATTACACACATTTGTAGAGCAACTGTTAAGCTACAGGCTTGTACTAGTTGATAACGGCGATGCATTTTTGCTACCATTCAAGCCAAATTCACCGCACACTTTTGATTTTTTTGGGGGCGAGGGTAATCGTTGATAAGACATGGCGCCACTCCATAGACTTATTCTTGCTCTCTGGGTCGCACGCATATGCCCATATCTCATCACCGGTGCAAAATGTGTCTAAAAAATGGTATCCTTGTGGACTTCAAATTGTTTCAGTACGTAAAAAGGGTACACAGACAATGTTAACTCATAATGGCTATGTGCCCTTTTACGTAGACCGCCTCAATTGACGAGGGACCTATTTTGCACATACCTTTCGGTATCCCAGTATTTTAATCATCGTCTGGACAACGTTACTGCCACATGACAGTTCCGATGACATCTCTGCGACGGTGAGACGACAATCCGTCCTAATAAAGTCATTTACCCTTTTCTTCTGTCAATGGTCTTCTACTTCAAGGGTTGTCTTCCATACCAGTTTCTCCCTCTTAAAGTTGAGCCATCTTCGGACATTACTCATGTCAATATTTTCCTCACTATAAACCTTTTTTTCAGCCTCTCATGGATGTTGGCGGCAGTACATCCCTTTACTGTCAGGAACTTGATGATAATCCTTTCTTTATGCTTTACATTCATGGTTCAACGAAACGTGCAATAACGAAAATTGGTGAAAACATACACGAACAGTCACTCTACGCGCTACTAAAAAGGAATTAAATTTGGATCAATACTTTCCGATATAAAGATCAACATACATTATTTTCTGTAGCCCCTCGTATAAACAGGAGAATACAACTTTCTCTTTCTGCGTCAGGTAGCAATAAATTACCCTCATTGTCTATATTGAATAAAATATCGGTTCTTTGTACAGAACGGGGAAGGTCTTTATGGTCTACCGATCTTAATCACGATTTCACTCCGAAGGTGAGAAATACCGGCTCGTTCGCAACTCTAAAAGTGGAGCTGAAAGTGATAAGGGACATTACATATGGTAGTATCACACAGTTCTCTGAAACACTTTGTCCCCCCCCCCCACCATGAAAACAAGAGAGATTCGCCCGCATTCGCAAGTTACACCTACTCATTTCTCTGTCGATTGGCACTTTGTGTGTGACTCTCTATATCTCCCTCTGTCTCTTTCAGTCGGTAGTTCAGAAATCGTAGTGACACAAGCAACTTTCGATGGCTAGTGAGAATCGCAAGCATCTATTTTTCAGATAGCGTAGGTGCTCACCTGTACGGACCTAACGACCTTAGGAAATCCAATTTGTAACTGAAATGCTAGTAAATTTAATATTACCTTCGAAGAGCTGGAAACAAAATCCTGCGGTGAACTTTTCTCCATGTTTACAAAGCAGAATATTCTTCTCGCATAGGGATATCATTTCTCGTATACTCTCGTACTACTTTACTTGGGCACAGTGAAATAAAAAGTATTGTAATTTGACAGGCAGCGTTCCGCCGCGGTTTGAATAACGGCATGGCATGAGTACGTCTTAGAAGTCCATTGAGAACCAAATTGGTAGATTTAACAGTTATGTATGTAATGTATGTGAGTGCGCGGGTAGGTGTACACGAAAGCACCATATCCATGGCTAGCCAAAGATGAATAAACATTTTTAGAGACAAATTTATGAGATGTTTAAAGAATTTGATGTTTTGACTTGATTTGGCTGTAATTTCATTACATATTACCAACCAACTAACCAACCAACCAACTAACTAACTAAGGTTAAGTTTCCAGAATCACTTTTTAAACTTACTGGCTTTTTTCATCCGTTACTTAATTCATTGACATTATGTGAAGACAGTTAGAAAGGAACTATACTTCACATTCTTACTATCTAGACTTTTGTACTTCCCAAACTGTAATTTGATACTCCATTCTACACAAGAGTGTGACGGATATTTTAATAGTAATAGAGATTAATGGGACTAAGTATGCCAGGACTGGCTGCTGAACGTAAAACTCTTCAGAATATTATTGTTAATGAACCTGCGAAGAGCAGCATATCCTTGGACGTGAAACTATACGCCTCTATCTGTGTGAATTTTTCTATTTCATTCCTCTTTCTCATGCGCTCAAATGGCGTCAGATGTGCAGAATGACTTCTCTCGCCGATCACTCTTTCGGACACAGTGATGAAAAATTACAGGGTAGGGCTTCAATTGATGTACCAATCAAATTCAGTGCTACGGCATAATTTAAGTTTAGTAAGGCGTTAGGTTATAAAAGGAGTAGTGAAGAATTTGAATTTGGAAATTTTGAATCATGTACTATCCCGGTATTCTCCTGGTTAAAATGAGAAAAACATTGGAAAACCTCAGCCAAGGTGACCGGCAGCAAGACTCAAATTTGGTGCCATCTCATGGTCAATCCGAAGCTTGCGACGTTAGCTGTTGCACAATGAGTGGGGTTGTGTTTAATTTTAGACTACGGTATTCCCTTAATACTTTTATCTGTATACTTGGTCTTTTCCCCCCTCCAGTTAATCCTGCGTTCTAAACAGTCTCATTTATTCTTATCCATTATTTGCAACACTTCCACATTACGTAAGTCCATTTTTTAAAAATAACATCATATTTACGCAAGCTACAGAAGAAGAGAGACAGAATACAGAAAGCCAGAGAGCCAAACGAACAGAAACAATGAGGGACAGACACTGAAATAGAGTGAAAATAGACAAAAACAGCGAGACAGACAAAGAGAAAGAAAACGAACCGAAACATTGCGAGACAGACAGAGAGTGAGACAAATAGACTTGGGCAAAGAGTGTAAAACAGACAGAAACAATGAAAAAGACAGAGTGAAAACGAACAACAATAATGGTAGACAGAAAGGTGAGAGGCAGGCAGTGAGAGTGGAAACGAACTGTGGCACTGAAAGACAAAGTAAGAGGCAGACAAAGAGTGAAAATGGACAAAACAATGAGACAGACGAAATTAGAGAAAACAGACAGAAACATTGCGAAACAGACAGGCAGAGTGAAGGACAAATAAAGATACAGATAGGCAAAGAGAGTAAAAACGGACATAAACAATGAAACAGATAGAGAGAGAGACAAAGAGTGAAAACGGAGAAGAGACAGAAGAAAAGGTCAGAGGCAAAAAGAAAGTTGAAACGAATAGACTCAATGAAAGACAGACATACATAATAATAGACAGACAAGCACACAAAGCGAGTGGAAACGAGCAGAAACAATAAGAGACAGAAAGAGTGCGAGACAAACAAGAAAAGAGAGTGAAAACAGACAAAACAATGAGAGACAGACAGACAGAGTGAGATACGGCCAAACAAAGAGAATGAAAACGGACAGAAGCAATGAAAGACAGACAAAGAGAGTGAGGCAGACAGAGAGTGAGACAAACAGAGAGAAGGACAAAGAAATTGACAGAGAGGGGAAACAGTCATACGGACGGTGGAGGAGGAGAGACAAAAGACAGAAGAAAAATTAATCCGCACCGAAATTGAAGAACCTATAATATTGTAATAGAAAAAGAAATAAACCCAATCACAAAGCTGTTATAATTGTTTGGATTCTACTTATTGATAAAAAGTATGTTCTCCTACCTCAAAGAAAGACAATAAGCGGAATAGCTCAGCGGACAATGCTCACCACTTATTGAAACAATATTGCCGTCAAATCCTGCGGCCAATCATCGTTAGATAGAATGCTCATGATCTTTTCCAGTCACGCGAAAACAACAGGCCGAGCCGTAAGCTGCAACAAAGAACGATATAAGAAACTCTTAATGAAAAATAATTATCAATTCTTCTCTGAAATATGTATATTCTTCAACATATAACAAGCAACATTTTCTGCCCAAAATTGTTTATCTTAGGAAGGAAGTTGAAAGTTAGCGAAAACATTTTTTTTTAATAATCTTTGTTTATGTTTGCGAAGTTTTCAGACTTCACTGTGTTCCATCAAAATTAGGTCATGTGAAGTTAAAGCTGAGGGAAAGGGTTATGTAAATATAAAAGGTTATTTTGTTCCAGGGCTTCTGAGAATTCTCCTTTCCCTTCATCTCTGGAGGAGAACAGTCAACACTTGTCTGGAAGGAATTGCGGCCTCTTTGTACTCAGTCGATACAACCACCTGGGATAATGAAATTACAACTTTGATGAACATTGTCTAAGTAGAAATTTATCTCCCATATCGTTTGGTTTTCATCACTCTCAAGTGTGCGTATTTTTAATAGAAGTACCGAAGTATATTGCGAGAGATGATGACGTCATTCTTGTTGTAAGACTGTTTTTCACATCAACTTATTTTCTTTACATACTCTGAGCAACATCTCTGCTAAATTATATTAGGAACATGTTATTTGCATTTACTGTATTGTGATTTCAGTGCTGTAAGTAGTTAATTTCAATCGTTACTCACTTGTTTCTGTGAATGATGTGTGCATTTTTTGTACAGTTTGATTTGATTGAATAATATGATGTCCTTGTTATTTGGGGTTAAGTGCAGTTTATGTAACCCAAACAATGCAAATATTACAGGAGAGATGTAATGTTTGCAGTGTGTGTCAAAGTGTTGAAACGCAGAGTAGAACAAAGGTTTCGGTCATAGAAGTGTTATATGAGAATCAAACTGCGAAAAGTATTTTACCTACTTTCATATTGGGGACGGCAAATACGTCCATCTCGGGGAAGAAACATCTTTATGTCAGCATCCATCTAACCTGACTTTACCTAACCCGTCTTCGTTCGTTAAGGCTCACTCGAAGTAATCTATGTTACTTCCTAGTGTAAAATGGTTACCGCATGCTGTATCTAGAATTGTGTACTTTAAATACATCCGGGAATTATGTGAAATCTTCGGAAATTAAAAAGAATCTGCATCGCGTAACAATAAGCTTGTAGCAACATAGGCGTCGTTCATAACACGAAGTGACGTCATTACTATTCTTCCGCATGGCGTCACGTGTGTATGCGTTGATCAAATCGAGTAGGTATTTATGAAAATAATAATGAAACATGTTTTTTCGTAATACATTTCAGATGGTTGACCGTCGCTAGGTGTTAAGGCTGCAGATCACCCCCGCCATCTTGGTATGCACTTTCCATTGATTAACATGGGAATTGTTTTACTCGTCTTATACTGTTCAGGAGTATAGTTTTAACTTCTGTTTTCGCCCAGTTTATCGTCATGTTCTCTTTTACTCATGCTACTTTATAGGAATGCAATAATTTATACAGGAGCAGTATAATTTCCCTTTAACAAATTGTATTATATAGCAAACTATTAATAATACATTATAATTATATATTTGGAGAAACTTCACAAACCAAAACTATACAAGAGTCAATATAACCACCAAGACAAATTTTGTGAAAGCAGAACTTAAATATTCTACATCCGATAGGCATAAAATGAGTAAAACAATTCCCGTGTAAATCAATGGAAGGTGCATACCAAGATGGCTGGGGTGAACTACAGCGTTAATAGAGGTGCCTGAGTTAATATAGTAGAAGCAATGTTAGGAATACACGGATTAATCTAATTTTATCGGGATTGCTGCCAGAATCTGGCAGTAATCCCGAGAAAATTGGATTAGTAATAGACGCTAGCAGAACTTCATGAACAGCAATATACGGATTGACCTGGAAATATCTGCAACACAAATATTTTTTAAATCAGAATGTGTAAAAAGGTGTAATTACTGTATACGCTCGCGTAATGTCCGCAGTTTTTCTTACTAAAATTGCGACGACAAAATATGGGTGCGAACTGTACGCGGGGCGTTCCAAAAATCGCGCATTTTTCCGTCAATTTTTTTCGATATAAACTGCACTTCGAACCTCCTATGTAATACCGGTAATTAATCCGAGAGTCGGGTTCAGGGGAAACCTGTTTGCACTGCCTTTTGTTTTTATCTGTTGTCTGCTGAGTGAATTGCTGTCGCCGATGTTATGACGGAAGGACATCCTGCACGAGAAGGTAAAGGAACGCGAATAAAAATAAAAGTGCAAATACCCATAACTTATATTTCCAAGTAGAGGAAATCTTGTGATTTTTAGGGTGCGGACATTCTGAGGGTCACTTTTGTTTTCTTTAAAAATTACCTCTAAAGTTCAAGTGCGGACATTAAGCGAGCGTATACGGTAGTTATATTTTTTAAATCCTCCAGTCATCTTTTTTGAAAAAATCCGCCATCTTGGAACATGGCGGCCGATAAATGATTAATTAATCTATTTATTGAATAACAAGGACTCAGATACAGCACTAATGATCATTTTACACTAGGTTGTCCAACAATAAAAGGAAACAATCAATACTAAAGGAAATAAAAAAAATACATAAACAGAAAATCAATATCGAGACATAGACAAGAATCAAGATAGCTTGAAACTTGGGTATAATAAGAAGACAACCTGTAAATTAGGAAACGGACTTCTAAGAGTTGTTGTTTGCTGAAATTGGGTGTGGATGGGACACGCCATAGCCCAGATAGAAGAGCAATATTCAAGGTGCGGAGACACGTAACTCTTGTAAACGAATGATCTCCGAAATTTCATTTAGATGTCAGTACAGATTACAGTAGTCAAATATTGGAATAAAAAATACTAAAATTTGGACAAACACACGTTATTTTTCTCTGTCTTTGTATGATTGGAAACTTTTTTTTCTGTTTAACAAAAAGGTAATTAAAACAGTGTAGTAATCTAATCACTCAAACACCTTCGTCTTCAAAAAATTAAGAAGGTTTTCAACATTTCAAAACTGAAAATTCTATAGATGTGTCTGTAGTTATTGTTAATGATCGATATCTGTAAAAGAGATTATCCGTTACTTTTTTTTTCTGGAACTGATTGTCGATTTGTAAGTAGTTTTACAGACTGATGGATTGATTTGTTAATTGTACGGTTAATTGGTTGGTGGGTTTGTTGATTGGAAACAAAATCTTTAATAAATTTGCAGTCATATCAAAATCATAAAATCTGAACACGAAATTCTTTACACTTCTCATTAAATTTATCTCTAAAAATTCAACTGTTAACGAAGGAAGAAATATATCTTCTTGGATTATAAGGATGTGGTGTTTTCATATATGGATATACCTACGCTCGCGCTCTTACCTACGCAACTGTTAATGTGCCAATCGCTCTCTCAGTGAACTGCGAAGGATGTATTGCAATCAATCAAACGGTGCCAAAAATGTGGAATAAAAATACCCTTACTTACGGATATAAAAACGAAGTTGTAGGAGGTTATATCCGAGAAACTATATGCCTATATATACATATATGAGAAATATACTCGGCTTTGTAAATATGAAAAAAAAAGTTCACCGCATGGGTTTACCAGTTCTTCGAACGTAATATGAGATTTTCTAGCATTTCAGTTACAAACGGAGTTTCTTAAAGCTGTTAGGTCCGTACAGGTGAGCACCTACGCTCTGTGAAAAATAGATGCTTTCGCCTCTTACTACCAATGAATCCATCGGGAGTTGCTTGAGTATTACAATTAGTGAAAGAGAGATGAACGGACTGACAGAGAGAAAGAGAGAGAGAGAAAGAAAGAAAGAGAGAGAGAAAGAGAGAGAGAAGTGGGTAACTTACGAACGAGGACAAAGCTCTCATGAGTTCATGATGGAGTAGAGAAAAGACAGAGCATCAGAGATCTGTGTGATACTACCTTATCACTTTCGATTCCAATTAGGATTGCCAACCAACAGATATTTTACTAGTAAGACCGGGAATTTTATTGCCTTACTTAGCGATTGAGATCGATGGACGATAGAAACGTCTCATCATCTCCACATTTAATCGATATGTTATTCGGTTTAAAAGCTGACTGCAATTTATTGCTCCCTAACACACAACCTTAAACTTGTATTCATAAAGACGGTTGTAAATAGCTTACAGACTTGAACCGCACACTTTTGACTGTTTTGTATCTAACCTAGTAAATGTCTTTTACGTTTTACCTACATAAAGGTAACAGAAAATTACAGGAACAAAAAGAATCATATATACCTGCTACATGCGGTCAATATATCCACGCTTGTACAGAAACCTTAGCATACGAGTAGGTGCAGAAAACTTTGGTCAAGCAATCTAACCTGCTGCACCAATTCTCAATCATTGGTACCAGTAGTATATTTTTTACAACTCTTTCACTGTCACTACGTTTACTACAACCTGTAGTACTTTTGTTATACTTATAGAAGAGTATCTGTTGGTATTATAACAGTAAATTTGACCCATAATAATACGAGTACACATGCACTAGATTCAGCCGTGTACATACGTAAGATTTATTGTTATAAATCCTTGTGTTTCTACGGGGATGTGCCCTTTCTTGTTGAATGCATGTAGGATATTTATTCATGTACATTAATTGTTCCTAAGTTACTACATAGATTTGACTTGAGAAAATCCGCTTCATGATACGGACAAGAAGCGGTATTTTAGTATCTTAGTAACAGCCGCACTTGTATTTTCATGTATAAAACTCACCCGTAATTTTTACCCTATTTTCCTAAACAAAATGTTTTGCTCATACACAAAAGGACACAATATATTGCTTTTTTGACATTAATAAGTGACATTTCAGATCATCATTGGAAGCTAGATTTTTGTTGACAATCGTAATGCACCTTCTGTTGCTTCTATCTCGAACTGGACCTTTCCTCCAGCTGACGTCACATTTCTTATAATAACAGTGAGATCTGGAGACCAGGGTGTCCTGTATAACTCGCCTGGTAAGTTCTTTGTATTTCGTTAACTCTGGTCGTAATTATATGAGACAGCAAGAAGCTTTATAAATATCTGGTCGATACTTCATTTGTATACTTCTTAACTCTTCGTGGGTAGATCTTCACCCCTTTTGTTTTGTTCTGTAATAAGCATGTATTATGCATGCTGCTGAAAAGCGTTCTATGTTGACTAATCATTGTATCCTAAGTTTACCATTACTTGTCTAAATTTTGCCCAGAGCAATTTCTATTCGATATAGTTGGTTTTCCATCTGAAACGAAGTTTCCTGTCATGACTGTATTGGCTTATTTTCTTGCCCCATAGGCTATTTAAGAAAGGGGTTACCGGTAATTTTATTTTTCGTAGTTGACATCTCTAATGATTACTATTTCACACAAAATGGTAGCTCAGCAAATTGATGTTGTAATCGCTGTTGAAAAATATATTAAATGGACTAATTTTTTGACGTGGATTTTTCCTCATCTCTACCGGGTAAATGCTTGATTCTTACATTCAGTTAGACCAAAAACCGTTCTATTCATTCACGAACTGATGTCTGTCATGTGGCTTATCAATGAAACATCAATTTTCTTTTGAGGAGGGTGTCATGTTACGACCATCGTATTCATGTGAATGAGACTGTATGGGGAGTAGCAGAGATAAATACGTAACTTTTGTATACCGGTACCTGAAACTTTTTGATTTATTTTTGTTTACTTGTTTCAGCTCGTGGCAACTTAAAATAAAAAAACAGACTCTCCTATTTTAGACTTGATCGTCAATACATGGGGAAATTTATCGATGAACTTTTCGTACTTTCTAGTGCAACAAAATTTCGAATATCCAAACAGTAGTAACTAATAGAACAATTGAAGCAATGAAAACCAGAAGTTGATGAGTCCAAATTTCTTGCTTTTCGGGATGAATGTTTTAAAGTTAAAAAAGACCATAAATAATGGTTTGTTGAATCATAACAGATTATTGTTTCTACTGGAGACGTGTTTTAAACTAAAGTATCATTTAGAGTGTTTCTCCAATGTTTTGATGTATATATACTAAGTAAATGAATTTGTAACATGTTGGACTTTACAACTTTTTGCATGCAATATGCGAAACGTAACAAATTGAGGCACCTTATGCCGTTGTATTGGTTCATTTGTCAACAGTATGTACACAACGTTATTCCTTCTGAACAAGAGAGTCATGAAGTGCCTCATTCGATGCATACTAGGCGCCATAGAAACTAACTGTCTCTAGAATGACGATATATTGTAGGAGCTGTCGTACGTCACGGAGCTTCTCCCTCGTAATTGGCCGGTATATATCACACAGTTTGGTGAGATTTCCTATATTACGTGAAAGGACGATAGAGTTCTGTCCTCGCTTGAATATTGCACAAGGCAATGTCCCATGGCGGATATCGTTCTCCTCACATTTGGAGGAAGGGTTTCTCGACCAAATATAGAGCCTCTTAACTGTGCTATTTTGGAGATGGTGGTGTCGATAACATCTTTGAAGTTATAGGCGTCTGCCACAGTGGTACCATCATCTTGCATATTATCTGTGACCGGATGCTTCAGGTAGACTACCTCAACTGCTTAAACATTTTGTGCTTCCTTTATTAGTTGTATCCATGTGGGATGCTCTGCAACTTGATTCATTTCTCTGTCTTGCCAAATAGCCTGCCAATGGTCACGAAACTACATCCAGGCATTGGATAATACAGATGATCATGTCGAATTTGGTGTTTGCCAGATGTTCTCACAATGTAAAAAATAAGCTTACTTTTACATTGGAAATAGTTGTCCATACGATGCTTCGGATCAGTAGGAATCCTGTTACGCATATACCAAAGCAAAAAAGCTCAGAACCTCACTTGGACCTCACTGTAAACGAACATGGTGGCATTACTAAGACCTACCAAACGTGGATTTACGTATATATGAATCGGAAACTGTGGACTTAGTAACGTCTGGTGCGTAAAGCAACATAATCTGGCCGATTCATCTGAGCTTCAATACTGTACTCATGAACATTTCCCCCCACACACAATCTATTGTTCATATGTAGTACATACAGAAAACAGATGATACTAATGCTTATGTCAGTATCTCTAAAAATGGACTTATCAACTTTTGACACGCAACTCTTCAATTAAAACTATTCGAATAATCACTACTATTTAAATAACTGGTTTTATTGACATATTCATTTGTCAATTTTTTATTATTCATTTTTATCAACATGCACGGCAGTGCATGAGCCAAGTTCTTCACGTCAGAAAACGTCAGCACTGCCAGAAGCATGTTATACAGGAACAAGAGTTTATGGCAAAATCGACGATTTGGGGG
>JAGDQP010011506.1:0-51408 GCA_022664845.1 Lepisma saccharinum
CCCATTTTAAGAACAATAAAGAAACCAGACCAGTTTATATAAAATAAGGCCTTCTGCTGTCAAATCAATAGGTACTTTGGGATTTTGGAAATAACACTTATTAACGTAAATCAAACTACCGAACATTTTCCAAGAATTAAATCTACATCAACAATTATACTAATTTTCAAATAAGGAATTATTTTAGCTTACTAATAAATTATCCATAAATATATGTTGATTTATAAATTCAAAAATATTTTAATTCGCAATAGTTCATATCTTTACTCACAAATTTGATTCAGTCTGCAGTGCTAGTTAATCTCTGTGAAACTCAACTATCTGTTCTTCCGTAAGAATACTTGCTTTGCAGAAACAACATTACTACATACTGCAGTATATCTTCATGCCATGAAGTAACTTCTACTTCTGGCTTTCCATTAAACTATTTTAGAAATATTTATCTTCTACTGTTCAGGATTTGCTCGACTATTTTCGTGAACATTCTGGTTTCAATTCGAATTTAGTTTTTAAAACCTTTAGGCAATATTGGCTCAGACCAGATGGGTGAGCCATTACTGGAGAATTGGTGTAATGATTTGGGATGGAAATATTCATGGAATGAAGAAAGTGGCAGGAAATAGAAAAACCTCAAGAAAACCCCACGCGCACGGTATTTGTCCACCATAAA
This sequence comes from Lepisma saccharinum, assembly GCA_022664845.1. Classification (NCBI taxonomy): domain Eukaryota; kingdom Metazoa; phylum Arthropoda; class Insecta; order Zygentoma; family Lepismatidae; genus Lepisma; species Lepisma saccharinum. The sequence goes on from JAGDQP010011506.1 coordinate 671, forward strand.
ACCCACATGGATGATCCGGTGACCCCAATCACCAGAGGTCAGCACTCTACCTATGATCCAGCACGGTCCATCAACATTTCGGTGTTGTCTCGGAAGTCGCATGCCTCATCATCACAAAATTTCCTTCTACCAGATATCATTATGATATACATATGAACGGTATACAGGAAAACTAATATAGTTTAAAAACTGTGAAAATGAAATTATAATGCTATAGCATTATAAACTATAGTTTATTGCCCTATTGTGTAATTTCCACGTGGCAAATAGTGAAGGGGATCAATCAACTGAGTCAGAAGTTACTAATAATTCAATATGTCGAGAACAATGGAAAAACAAAGAGATTGTGAATTTATTTTCCTTTCTCCTTGAAAATCCACTTTTTGGACTATGTTGCTTTTTTCTCCTTGCCATTCATACGCGTATTCTGAAGAAGTTTAGGGCAATATAAATTTATCTGTAACAACACTTAAACTCTAGTCTTTGAAGAAAACTAAAGAGTAATTGTTGTTAACATAAACACTTTCAGTGAACCTTGTGCTCGAGGCTGTGACGATGGTAGTTGCTCATATTGATGTAACTACCAGGTATAAAATCGTCCACAATCACTTGATGATCGGCAGGGATGTAATACTAAATTTCTAGGTGGATATACGCTTCGCTCGTTGTAACGAAACCTTTCGCTTACTATTCCATATACCTGCATATTTTATCAATTTTAGGCGGGTATACGGTGATGCCTAAAAATTGAGGTGGGTATACGCCGTATACCTGCGTATACCCTTCATTACATCACTGATGATCGATGAACAACAGTATTGCATTGTAGAGAACGTGCTGTTGCCAAATAATTCTATGGCCATTTTGGATTTCTTCAAAATTGAAAATATTCTTCATCAATGCAGTGCTTCAAAATATCTTTTATCAATCAGTTGGCCTTCAGCTTGGTCTTGCTTTGTCACAAAATGAAAAACTGCATGTAAACACATAAGAAGATGCAGCAGCACTTTATAGCATTATTTTCGTGGATATAATACCGTTTGGAACAACACCATATTATTAAAAAAGCTTGTTTGAATTTACTGTCAAAAATAATAAAGCTACTGCATTTTTGTCGATTAAAACATTCAAATTCAACAACACGAAAAAAGAAAGGTAGTTATGCTGGACACAAGTCGTCCGATTATTGTAGGTAATGCTCAGAACGTTTAAGAATGGGTGTAATTTCAGTTATACATTTGTGTTATCATACATCTAGAATTAAAAACACCCACGATATTCACAAAGCGAGAATTGTCTAAATTTACAATGGGTTGTGTAATATTTCTCGATTAGAAGCGTTAATTAACGATAACATCGCACCTCTGACCTTTTGAACCTTAAAAGTAATTAAATGAGACGATAGACACTTACTCTTGTAACTTTGTAAAATATTAACGAATTTACTTGCTTGGTATTTGTTGCTGCGATCTCGGCTAATAATTCGGTCATTTTTTTAAAAAAATGTGATCTTTACCAATTCTAATCTAAGTTTTCTTCTGTATTTAATATTGCCAATGTATTAATGAAAAGCGCACGTAGAACAACTTACACTGAAAACCTACCAAAGCAGATCAAAAGAAAGAAGCATAACATCTAGGAAAACCCCAAGTACATTTATGACGTATGATTTTTACGTTGTTTAAGTTGATAACCTCCAACAAAAACTAGTTAGCATTGAAAAGAAAGCAGACGTAAGAATTCTTTGGTGGAATCTATACAAATAACTATATTTCACTACTGAATTAATCTTTCCTTAGAAGACCAAAGCTGAGGAATATTTTTACCAATGTCTTATCTTTTCTCAAACTATCATATTTCCTTTTCTTACGCTCCACTGTACCCATTTCATGATATTGAAAATAGAAACTGAATCCTTTGATAAAGTTTCTGTATCAAAATATACAAGATGGTATCGATATATCGTCGTCGGAACTGCAATACCCTCTATGTGGCAAATCATAAATTTTTCAGGAAGGCCAAAAAACCGGTTTCTGTACTCTAGTCTTGAATACAATTTAGGTACTTTAAAGTTGTTATATCTCAAAAAGTAGAAGTCATTTCCACATGAAATTTTTCAACAGTATGCAGAGTACACAGAACTATAAATTGGTGCAAAAACATGAAAAGTTAAAAAATGCCACATAGGGGGTATTGCAGTTCCGACGACGATATGAGAACAAATGTTTGAGAGGTAACTAACCACACAAGAAACTAGAAGAACGTTCCTTTGAAGAAATATAAAGAAACTGTTATTTGAGAACTAGTTCCACGTAAATCTAGCTTGGTATTATCACAAACGACAAATAATGGTGGCGATCATGTTGACTTAGGAAATCACAAACAAAGTTGTACCGAAGGATTATCTTAGAACAAATTTTATCGAGGGAGTGCAGCATAAAGGGAGTGCTCAAGTAAGAATATCATTAAAACGGAATAGACGTTTCACAGTAAACAAACATAATTAATCCTTCTAAAACCGCAATTTTGAATCATAAACTTTGCTCCAATGCGTCTACAATTTTTGCTATTTTGACACTTCTTACGTCATCAGGTTTTGAGATATTACATCATTTGGTACGATGCCACGCTGGAGCTACATGCATGTAGGTCCCAAACTATTCGTTCTGGCATTCCTTGAAAGGAGCTTTGTTCTTTTTCTAATGTGAGTAATCACCTCCCTACAGTTCGTCCCCATTGTTTGATTGAAATGTTATTGACGTCCTAAACGAGCTGGTAAGCTCCTAAGGGCGGGACCTACAGTTTAACGTGGGCTCCGAACCACTTGTGTCCCTACCGGGATCCCTTGATTAAAAGGCAGCGAGCGTTACCACTCTCCCATCGGGAACATTCCCGTTGTTTGAAACCACCATTCAAACATGTCTTTAATTGCGGTAATTTGATATTCATAACGTAAACGAGACAAATTGTATGAATCACTACAGAAGGAACAAATGCCTCAAAAACATTTCATACCCCTATTTATTTAACAAAATTCCAGACATAGCTTGGAAGCTGTTACAATTGAATATTTGACAGCATGTCAAAACTCAAAATAGAGGAAACATGTATGTAAAGTAACTAAACAATGATACATATGAAGTCAAGATGAGTACTCTTCCCTCAGTTTACATATTCTCATGCGGTTGATGGTTTGTAAAGTAAAACTTCTTTTAATATTTCAGTCCTATTTCAGCCTCTACTTGTAACACACGTATAAAAATATGCAGATCAAAATATTGATATTTCGTTCGAGACGTTAAAATTTGAAACAATGGCATAAACAGTGCTCCATAAGCTTCAAAAATGTCATGAACAAATATTTTGTTACAACATGTGCAGTGAAAATTGCCGTAAATATTTGACAAGCGTCGGGCATAAATTTATAGTCAGCTCTATCAGTTTAGTGTTCTATGTACAATGTGTAAAAAACATTAACTGAGTTTGATGAACTTGATACAATTAAAGGCATTACTTTAAGTGACATTCTCATATCTAATGCACTTATAATAAAGAAATGTTTTTTTAGAAAAAAATATTTATAATAATATTATTTCCTCGTTTTAATGCACGTTTAAATAAAAGCATGCATTTTTTAATAATTATATAATTATCACTCACTTTTGTTAGAAAATGCAATGCTAGGAAAAGCTGGAAATTTAATTACATCCTACTATACTCCTAACGGAAGAAACAAATTTAGTATAGACACCAAAGCAATATTTTGACGTATTATTCGCAAAGTTCTCAAATTACTTATTAAAAATCAGCAAATTCTAAAATTCTTACATAATTTAACGCTTATAGAGTAGACACACCAAAGCGAATTTCTAAAGCTTTGCTCGACAAATGTTTGCAACATTCATGATAGCTGAAAATTTTCGGAAAATCTAGAAATATTTTACAGTCATTCATTGTCGTCTGATTTGAGATTTTGTATAGTTTTAGATCTCAGCTTAGTCTCAAAGCAGGTTAAAAATCAATTGCAAGATTTACTCCTTAGAACGAATGAAGTTAAACAAAAGTAAATAAAATAGGTAATTGTGGTGTTGAAAAAAAATAATTGTTTATAAAAAATATAAGTGTTATAAAACATTATGAAGGAATAAAGAGTTAAAAAGTTATCAGCGGAAAATTTTCCGGAAGTAAGTAGGTGAAATATTTACGAATACCAAAATTTTCTTCGACTGCCATCATTTGTTCACAGTATTCTAAATCTTTGAGCGGCAGCCAGCACTCGCAACACAAGTGAAATGAGAATACGAGCCATCTATTGGATAACACCCGAACTACGTGATGCTCAATCCCAGTGTAAGCGATACATTTAGCTGCGTTATAAATTACATTTGTGAAGTATCATATTGCAAAATATGCAACAGAAACTAATTAAATATGTAGAATTATTGCAATTAAGGTAAAATATGTAATATCAAATAAGCCAAATATGTACTGCTAAATAAACATTTAAAATTGTTTAACTTTTCATACATACATCCGTGATCTAATATATGGTGTTTTTTATAATTCACCTCACTAAGACTTTGATGCACAACAGTTTGTCATATTTATTTATTTCAGCTATAAACATTTGCTTTCGTTTATTCTTTTCATGATTTAATAAATAATTTATAATTCGCCTCACTAACACATTTATGCACAGTACAGTATTAGGTATTTTGCCGTATTTTTATGTTGTTTACGTAAAATATTTAATATCAAATAAACCAAATTTATTGCACGGAAAAACATTAACACTTGCTTATCTTCTCATACATATAGTAAAGACCTAATGATGATTTTGATAATTCACTATCAGATATTTTGTCATATTTCTACGGTCATAGATTGCTGCCGATCACAAAGGATATACTTTTATGCTGAAAAGGACTTTTCCGCGTCGCAGGTTGTCATTGGGGCGTATTTACTGGAGCAAGTGGTCCTGCCATGCTTATTTCGACCTACATTTACTCCACAGAATGTCAAGAAAACTCATCCGTTGCACAATAATTTTGGAATATGCATTTTTGGACAGAGCAACTTTGATGTCTTTGGCGACACCATGCCCCCCCCCCCCCCTCAGTTCTTCTGTTAATGGTATTGGAAACATTAAGCTCTAGAATTCATTTTCCCACACTTTCAGCAGCCTGTAACGTCGAAATGAAGCATCTGAGCACCTTGGATAATCTATGCTCCATTTTTCATTTTCATTTCAGCAATCTCTTGGTGGCTTTTGTAGTGACCACCGAACGGTTGTACATATCTTACCCTCTCCCATTATTATATTTCTTTTTTTGTTCGTGCCTTGTCGGGACTTTTTCTTCTTTAGCCGACTTCCGCTTACTCAAAAGTGTTGTATTTCTCCAGATGTCAAAGAAGCCGAACTATTCCGGTTATCTCTTTCATTGTTGTATTGCCTGGATTATATTCTTATTGTTTCTTCATGTCAATACTTAATTATTCTTTGCATATTTTATTGCTTTATTTTCTTCAACAATTTTTCTTTCGTTTTAAATTTTCATAAATTAATTTAAATATCTGATTGTTGAGAAATTTAGGTGGTTAAGCCACATCACCTTCCGCTTTTTGTTTCTGATTCGATCCTCGTCTCTAATTGGCTGTGGCCGAGAGAGTAGTTATGCTATGGCCGTCGATTTGTAATAGCTGCACTGAAAATGGCTGCCCTCGAAAATTGCATACAGAGTAAATAATAATGCAGCAAGTATTTAAAGTATATAAATATCAAAAGCAGCTTCGTCTGATGAAATATATCAATATTTGGTAGCCGCTTTCTTCAAACTTCAGCAAGGTGAAAGCTGAATTAATATTTTGCTGTTTGGCGTTTTCATCGTTCATATTGGTTGAAACTGGAAGTGGACGACTTGAAGCATTTGGTGGTTCGTCAGTGTGTGAGGTGATTTTGTATTACTTGTGGTATTCTGTGGTTTTTCCTTTCGTTTTCCTCAAATAAAAATAAAAATAATCATTTGTGGTTCTAAGTCCCTTTCCTTCAGTGTGTGTAAAAGTGATTAGTGTACCTTCAATATGTCAGTGGATTGGTTTTCTAGTGCAGCGTTTCTAAACCTTTTTCATCCCGCGAACCCCTTTGATCATGCCTTCTAACCGGCGACCCCCTTTCACTATGCTTTCTAACCGGCGACCGACAACTATTTTATATTGTGTAATATTTGCTTTCCATTTCAAAACATAATAGTTTATTTCCTCTATTTATAATGAATATCCTAATTATATTATTCAAATCTATTCAACAAACTGCATTATCTTTAGTAATTATTAAAACAGCAAGCAAAATGAAACAATTTCTTTGGAATTTATTAGTTTTAACCTACAAAACTCTAATTAAATTTATTTTTCACTTTCCCTCGCAACCCACTTGCACACATCCCGCGACTCCCAGGTTGAAAAACCCTGTTGTAGTGGAAACATGAGTGAAGTGGATATGTTAGCTTAATTTGGCAGGCATCAAGGGCCGGTTTACAATCAGGTATGTATTATCAGTCTATCTCTGAAACCCAAGTCTGGTTCACATATGTTTAGATAGCGAAATTACAGCACGTTAACTCTGATTCGATAAGCGTTGAATATTATTTTACATTACACTATAGTTGGTTGCCTGTCCTATCTGGTGTTCCACACGGGGCCGTTTTAGGACCGTTACTTTTTGTTCTGTATATGGACTATTTTGCTGAGTTGTACGAACACTATAATTTTGAGTTACTTCTATTCGCGGATGATTGTAAAGTGTTCCGTGAAATGAACAACATTAATGATGTGACTGTGATCCAACTTGATATTAACATATTTATTTCTTGGTGCAAACAGTGGGTTTTAAAAATAAATGCGTGTCTCTCACGATCTCGTTAAAGCAAAATGTCTTTCAAAGCACCTATGTTATTGCAGACTCTATTATTAACCAAACTAGTAGTCATAAGAACCTTGGAGTTAGTATAGATTCGAAACTAAGCTTCGAAGAACATGTTGTTGCCACAAACAAAAAACTAAGCATCTACTTGGTTTACTTTATAGATACGTTGAGGTCAGAATTTTTCAGCCTTTCTCTTTACACTACAAAACGTATGTTTCTTTAATAAAGAGATCCTTATTTTAAAGATTACCCTCTCAAATCAATGAACTGGCTAGTGAACTGGATCACTTCCAGTTACAATGCATATTTGAAAATGGTTACTGAATGACTGAATCTATAGTTTAAATTTAATTTAGCTCTGTATTGCTTCTAATACCTAGTTTATTGTTATTTCTTTTCTCTGTTGTTTATCGTTATTTCTAGAGATGGGTCGATACCAAAATTTCTCGATATCGATACTTATTTCAGACCTCCGATACTCGATACTGTGCTGAACAGTATTCTACAATATAAACAATACTTATAATGATTAAAGTAAAATTCAGATTTACAAATTTCATATCATTAACTCTTTGTTTTTATTAACTTATTCTATTTAAAATATTTGTTAATTTTATGCATTGTTGACTGCTTTCTTATGCATGATAGTAGAGATCGCTTTTCTAAATTTTGTGACAATACTGTTAACATTTCGCTCACTTTAGTGAGTGAATAAGAATAAAAATAAAACGAAAAATATCTATATATTAACCTGCGCAAACAGTTAATAACTGTAAAGAATGTTGTAAGTTTTTGTAAGGAACAAGAGAATTTTCATTCTATTGGGATCAAGTTAAGTCTGTTGTGCTGCATCGAACTCTATTTAAGGATATTGGAGTGATCGGCTAGTGTCGAATGAAAGACACCAGAGCAAACATTTAACCTCGATCATCCATTTACTTCCAGTCTAATCCAATCATAAATGGGCAGCATAGCGATGCAAATATTGGTATCTTGGTAAATACTCGATATTTCGGGGGGAAATATCTGTACAATGTACTCGATCCTATTAAACGGTATCGAGTTTCGGAATAGACATGGGCACTATCGGTATATCTAGTATCGCAATACAAAAATAATGTTTTGGCAAATACTCGATACTTCGGGGGAAAGTATTTTTATCAATGTACTCCATACTTTTAAGCGATATTGAGTATCGGAATAAGCGATACTTTTCCTGAGCAAGTCAGTCCAGTCGTTGAGAGAAGGATCGAAGAAAAGAAACACGTCCAAATCTAGATTTCAGTCGTGAATATTGTGAATTGTGGTGTTTACTGACAGCATCAATAGAAATGACGTCACATTTTCTGGCAGCCAAAAAATTTTTATATGAGTTTCTTTTGTTTTAGATTTGTGTTCGTCAAGGAAACCATGACAAATATTGATTAAGTATCGAGATACTTTTGTAGAGTATCGGTATCTTTTACTCGTTGCTTTTTAAAGAAAGTGTCCTGTATCGGTGTCTAGATATTTTTTCTTGTAGTGTCGGTATCGAATATGGGCACGGAAGCTCTAAAAAATCTCAATTTTAATAGGCAGCCTCTTCATTTTTATGTTCAACCATGATATCTCCCTTCTTAACTCAAATCGAACATAACAGTCAATTTCTTTGAAGTAATTTTGTTTTGAAAACTAAAGAATCGTTCACTCTGATATGTAAACTATAATGTTCTACTATGAGATTATTTTCAGAGAAAGATATCACTGTCAAAACATGAAAGTATCGAGTTCAGTATCTAAGATATTGTCCGATACCGATACCTTCCAAGTATTGGTCGTATCGAAGTATCGATAGTATTAAGAACCCATCCCTAGTTATTTCTTTTCGTTGTTTATTGTTAATTTTTTTTGTTGCGCATTGTTATCTTGTCCAATGTAAAATGGCTTAAGCTGTATTTGGATACTTAATAAATAAATAATTTGTCGTTCGAAACTAAGCGTGATTCAACATTTCTCCGAAGGAACTATTAATCAAAGGACTGATATTTGTTTCAGTCTGAGGAAATCAACCTTCAATTTATGATCATCACTTTTTAACACCCTGCCAACATCTAGTAGAAACACTACATAAATGTGATGTTAGAAGTTCAACAAATAAGAATCGCAACGCGTATAAAAGCTTCAAGTATCAAGAAAGAAGATGTGAAGAGCGAGAAAGAAATTATAGTGAGAATAATAATTATAAAAAAGAAATTTGCAAGAAATATAATCATTTCTGTTGATCGATGATTAAAGAGCTGAGAGAAATATTCATTACATACTTTAGATAGAATATGTGTTCATATTCTAGCGCAAACATGGAGTCTGTTAAGAAGTGATAGTTGAAGCTTTCCAAATATAGTTCAACGGAAAAATCATCTGTGATCAAATTTTACCGAATCGGAAATTACTAAGGAGAATGGACAATGCTGAAGAAAGTAATGACATAAAGATGCTTAGGACATTATACTCGTGTATGCTGATATTCGAAGGACACGATTAGCGGCATGATTGAGGGGTAAAGAGGAAGAGGTAGAATGTTGATGCAAACCATAGACTGTATTAAAGAAGAAAAGTTTATGGTAAGACAAAAAAGAAAGAGGAATTAAGAATGCTAAACTTTGCGTACAGCTATTAAAAGAATGTGCTGTTTGCTCACGTCGCAAGCAGTAGAAGGTAAAGGTCAACACACTGAATTTCAATGTGTATGCATATCAGTATTGCCTTATCTGTTAACATACATGTACTCTTTAAAGTTGATTGTAGAATGTTGATTTTTCATACAAATATTTAGAATTACTTCTACAAAATATATGACACAGAATGAAGATATTCGCACGTTGATTCCTATAATAAAGCAGTGCATTTCAAGACAACAGCACGTCAAGCAATATTTAATTTTTATTTCGGCCGATGTAATGAAGAAGTCATTATAAGAAGTACGTTAGAATAACTTTCTTAATATCGCAATTTGTGAAATAGACTGCAAAATTGCAATTGCGTGAAACATGTTTCAGTTTCTCGATAACTTTGTATTCCCAACTTCAATGATTACTTCTTTATGGACCAGGAAAAAGTTAAAAACATTAACATCTTGCTGCATGACTGCCAAATTAACTTACTAACTGTATCTTCGCAATATCATTAACTTTCTACTATAAAATGTACGTCACTATACGAAGACAGTATTATTATTTGCGTTCATTGACTGATGAAACAACCGTATTCCGGAACTGAGAGGACAAAAGGGGGCTTGACAGTACATGCCGTGATGTGATTCAAAATAAAGATTATATATGTATGGGTTCTATAGCTTCAATTTGACATCATTTACTCTTCCGACAGCAAGAAAGTGTTCAGGAGATTGTTTCTGTATCTGAGAGCCAGAACCGCCTAAGTCCAATTTTGGCCAAAACGTGATTAATGCAGTTTTGTACAGTATTCTGAAGGCCTCACACAATGGTTACCTGATTTTTATTGTAAACACTGTTAAGTAATGTAAAAAAGTAAGTCTATTTAGTTTCTATGTGAAAGCGAGTAGTTTTTTCCCTCTGGAAAACAAAGATTTGTGACTTACGCGGTTCTGACTCTCAGGTACAGATTTACAATTGTTACAAGAAGGACTTAAGCGCAGCTTCTTGAACACAAGAAATGTTTGACTATATTTGACTGTGTTTCACAATGTTTCACTTATTCATCTGTAACGCTAGATCAAAAGGTTGAAACGTAGAATATTACACCGCAGTAGCACACAAATTGGCTTACCGTTGAGAGAAACCGTGGAATATCCTTCTTTCCACGTTTTGTACGCGTGGAGATGTTGATTCAACCAAATCTGGTTGAATAAATTGTTTTTTTTTTAACGTTTAATCAACCTTGTGCTGCTGGAGCAAGAATTGTTCTTAGGTAAACAATAAATAATATTTAAGCTTCTATTATCTTTTTCAACCTGTGAATTTACTAGTAGATCTACAATCGGGAACATGAAAATAGAATACTCTGAGATTCCTGTGAACACTATAAAGGAAATTACAAAACTGTAGGGCAAGCTTCCTACTTCTCAAGAGTGTTCCGCACCTTCATAATCCACTTTTATTCCAATTATTTTAATGTAAGGAATAAAAGTATTCAGAAAAGAATATTAGTTCATAAGTTCGTAGATCAAATTGCCTCAATAAGGATGGTAGGAATTGTTCAATCAATTAAATCGAAATTGGAGCAGAATAAACTTTCAATGCAAACCGCCTTCAAAAATATACTAGCAGGTGAAAACTAATGAACAAAATAGTTTTAAAACTTTTACAACCTACCTGAACGGCACGATGATCAGGAAGAGTACGTGTCTAAGATTAGTTAAACTGTATTAATATTGTGGCGATGTAAATGGTTACCAAAATAACTAACAAAAACGATTCTATCTTGAAATCATCCATGAAGGTGACCAACGGAGACATGTGTCATAGCTGCATAGGTTATCTACCTTTCAGTTTACGTACTTTCTCTATATGTATTTCAAGGATATTACAAAGGGACCACCTCACATCCTCTACAAATCTTAAGAGGAGCGGTGCAGCTATTCAGCATTATGCTTAAATAAACATAAGAAAAGAAAAGTACTCTTTAAACTTAGAACCTCTTCTTTTCCTAAACGTCCGTTAAAAATGATTCCAGTGTTTCTTCAGACTAAAAAAATGCTTACGAAGCGACCATAGCTAAGTTGGCAGAGAGTTGACTTAGCAATCAGAATGTCCTGGGAACGATTCCAGCTTCACAACTAAGAGCTTTCCAATATTTTCTGTCATACTAGGGTTCAGGCAGGTACCGGGATGGTACCTAGTAACTAGGCCCTGGCCGACTACTCTCCAACATCCTCTCCCCTATCCTATACCGGTCTAAGCCTCAGATGCCTAAAGACCATAAAATCAAGGACTCAACTAAAGACATTCCTAAATAATTATTTCTTAACTAAAACAATTGCTTCCGTCTTTGTTCTTATGAAACATAGCTAATGAGATATTAAAATATTAGCATTTTGCAATACTAATAACTTGTAAATAACCTGAAATAAAACAAACGCCATGAAGATTTAGCGAATAGAAAGTCACTGAATCGTAGCTTGTTAAAATGATGATGTAAGTTTTAAGAATATTTGAAAACAGTTGGAAACATAAAAGAACAACAACATTAATAATGCAGACTGCGGGCGCTTTCCTTGGACACAATAAAGAGGTCAGAAGGAAGAAAGTCCGTACTTTGTTGACCTAGTGGACAATATTACAACTCATTTTCACGAATAGAAAACATCTATAGAATATAAGACACTCAGTACCATTGAATGAGTAAGCCATATTAATAATTTATATTTTTCTTTCAGCGCCCCTCAAGAGGCAAAACAAGCTCTGAAGAACTTGACATCGATCTCAAAACCTTTGCAAGTAGCTTTCCATGAAATGATGGATCTGATGCATAAATGTCATAATCTTGATACACCAGAAGTGCTGGCTCGAAAAGCAGAAAATAGCAATTTACAGAAGGAAGCTAACGACATGAATCCATACTCTGTGCTGCATGGTATTCTGCCAGGTAACTTGTCTTTCTTCGTCTTCTTCTCATTATTATTATTGTTATTAAATGAGCATTAACAATACGTTGCTGTTAATTAAGTTTTAAGAAGAAACATAGTAAATGAATAAATGTCAATCTTTGAAATTCCTTGAATTATAAATCCTTTATGATATTTGCTTTTTAAAACTCATTTTATGGTTAAAATTATTGATATATTTCTAAATTAGTCATGCCATCTATTTGGGCGCTGTGCTGTTTTAAAAAGTGCACTTCTTGTACACACATGAATCAGTGATCTTCCGATCACTTCTACTATTTCATCCTTCGATCACTCTTTCAGGAAATTTTGTATGTATATTCATAACAATGAGAGTGTTTAAATAGGTGGATTTGGTACCCAAATAAATAAAACATAATTTGTGAGATCGGGGATGAAACACGGCCGGTGTCTATTATAACCTTTTGCTTTAACCCACCTAGTACGAAAGATGAGGTAAATCTATCATTCTCGCTTTGTATTGAAGCAGTGCTTTGCAAGAATGCACACACCGATGTTCATCCGAACTATTATACACTAAATATACTAACATAAAGAAGTAATCAAAAGTTCACTTATTTGAAGTGAACAAGTGCACATTTTTAATGTACTGTGTACTCTTCTGCTTTCATGTCATTTCTGAAATCTCAGTGGCGTATTTGACAAGTACGTTGCTGTCAGCAGTTTGACATTATTATTATTATTATTATTATTATTATTATTATTATTATTATTATTCAAATGCATACAATGTTCATGCCCATTTTTTTCTTAATTATGTAAAACAAAAGGCAGAAAAGCAATCCTTATCTTATATTCATAATACCAATATTGACCCGAGACAGTCTTTTATAGTTTAGATGTTGAATGCTAATATTCTAGAAAAACTTATTAATATTACACTCTGTAGCATTTTCTATAATATAGTATACCAGTATAGTACACTCTTGAATGCACATGAATTATACGGTTTGTGAATTAACTGCGGCGTACGTTCAACAGATTATTTTGTAACAAAAGTATAAAAGCCCGTAAAATTAGCATATTTCATTGCTTCTATCGTGTTATGAAATATAGTTATTATTATTGCGTTTGTTTATTTAACTGTGTAGGGTATTCTTTTAGGTAATTTCAGATACGATTTCGTTTTACTGACTGTATTATTTAACCCGAGAATTGTCTATTTTAGCTCTACAAGCTATCTATGACGAGAACATTTGGCCCATAAGTCGACTACAACAAAAACAGTGTTGCTGGAAAATTTCTTAATGTGTAATTTAATTTCTCACTTTTAAATTCTTAATTTCTCACATTGTACACAAAATTGAAAATAAAAATTTGTTTTCCAAAATTAGTGAAACCTTTCCGAGAAATGCATTTTATTACTTTGAATATGAATTTTATATTGATTGAAACATTTGTCTTCGTATGCGGCCTCATGTCGTTTATCATACTAAACAAGAACCGAGCCGCCGTAGCTCAGTGGTAGAGTATTGGCGTAGCATTCGGGAGGTCGTGGGTTATCCCAGTGGCCGACCATCCTGACTGAGGTTTTTGCAGGGTTATTCCTCAGACACACCAGGAAAATGTGGGGATGGCACCTACAAATTAGGCCCTAGCGGACACCTTCCCACATCCTTTCCTCTCACCTACCCGGCCCGATCCTTAGATGCCTAAAGGCCATAAATCCAATTCAACACTAAAAGACAGAGGGTGTTGCAAAGGATTCTCTGACATTGAAATCTGAACTTTAGTGCTTTTCCATGTCATCATATTCCTGGTTCGAGTTGCTGGTCTCCTACCAGGTGCCTCCCAAGTTGGCGGATAGGGGATTGCCGACCAGATATGGTGGGTACCGGAAATATTCTGTGGCGGACCAAAACCAGTACTGCTGTCTTGCAGTTAGTAGAGGGATTTACAAAGGCTAGGGGAAGATAACCCCAAACAAGAAAAGCATGGGAAGGGGAAGCAGCATCACTATTACCACTCTGAGGCTGAAGATGAATGACATCGGCAAGGCTCAAAGATGGACAGAGGACGACATCTTGAATGTCTGCCTTTACTGCGAGGTCGTAGAGCTGACAACTCTACACCGTTAAAACATGTTAAGAAATAGTAACAGATGGTTCATGGATTCTCCTGGGGTAAAATATTCCGGAGATAAACCAGTCCCTCATTCGGATCTCCGGGCGGGGACTGCTCCAGGGGTCTCCGAGAACAGGATTAAGAAAGATCTTAGAACAGGAACGTGGAACGTACGATCGTTATACAAAACGGGAGCTCTTCAGGTGGCAGTACGGGAGACCGAGAAATACGAGCTGGAAATATTGCCAATACAAGAAGTTCGGTGGGAGGGTGAAGATAGCATCCGACAGGGCACGTACACTTTCTGCTATAAGGGAACATAGTCTCACGATTTCGGAACAGGATTCTTCATTAAGAACAGTATCCTTCAGGCGGTTCAGAACATAGAGTTCGTAAACGAAAGACTATTGTACGTTACATGGTTTTAATAAATCTCTACGCTCCGACCGAGGTGGCTAATGATAACGACAAAGATACATTTTACGAGGAGCTAGAAAGGTTGTTTGACCGATTACCGAAATATAAGTCGAAAATGGTGTTGGGTGATTTCGACGCTAAGGTAGGGAGGGAGGAAAAATGTAGACCTACTATAAGCAAATACAGGCTTCACGAAATCACCAACAACAATGAAGAAAGACTGATAACTTTCGCGATCTCGAAAAACCTATTATTAAAGAGTACACACTTCCAGCACAATAACATAAGCTCTAATTTTTTCGCAATTTTTTACAGTAAAACTCCGTTCTATCGTATATCGGAAGCCGCGATATCATCATGTCGCTCGATATTCAAGGACCCTATTTCAAGGTTCAATTTCCTTAAATTCGCGGAGTCTAGTTTTCATTTCAACTTCTTCTATTCTAGTTCAATCTACAGTACTTCGTTTATTCAACGTTATCTAGTTCCATATTTTCACATTCTTTTGTTCCACGGTGATGAATATACGTTTTACTTACTGTACTGAGATACGTAACGTAATTTCAATAAAGTTGTAAGTGCAGTTAACTAAATAAAATATGTCTTTTTACTATTATAGCACAATAGAGGATTTGATTCACATTCAGAATAAATAATGTTTCATTACTCGGCGGTAAGGTTATAACGAGAGTGTAAAATATATATCATGACACACGCGGCATGACGGAGCTTTACTGTATTTTAAAAACAATGTCACACAAAACACCAATGTGCATTTTGACATATATTTTTTAAAATATTAGAATTTTTTTTATCAACTTATGGGGACACATAATGGTCTTTAGAGTATAGGGTGAATTGACTAGCTTCAAAATCACAATCTATACATAACCAACCTCACGAGCAGTATCACTATACAAGAAGAACTTTGCCACTTGTATGGAAATTACAAAAGACGACGTCAATCCTTGCTTATGCAAGATCACAGAAGTTCGGATTTCGACAACAGTAATCATTGCAACATCATTATGTAATGTTGTAGGGTCGCTTATGATATGGCAGCAGAAAACAAGTGTTGATGCAATGAAATAGGTGTGAAATTCATATGCAAAGTCAATCAATTGTTGGATTTTATTTTTAAAATTTTCAAGAAAGCTTTTAATTTTTCACATTTGTTATTTTAAAAACTGAATTGAATTAGCCTAAACATAAATTTGAAAAAAAAATCAATATTAATTTACAACCTTGGGCAAGAAATTTACCAGAAATTCTTTTCGTTAAATTGTCATCTACGTATAGGACCAAATTTTCCCCTTATAGACAAACATCCATCCATTCTGTTTTAAGTTTTGTTTTAATGAAATTGATTTAAAAAATACCTGAAAAACTCCTTGTAATTTTAAAGAAAAGAAAATAATTATACATAAAACGATAGGGGTAGCGAAATACTCTATTTTATGTAATTTTTGGGCTATTTATGCTGGAATCTTTATTTTAAACCATACTAAATACTAACTTCTTTTGATATGAAATAATCTGTGAATTCCGGCCTCATTTAGTAGGTGAAACGGATAGTCCATTCGTGTATATTGAAGAATTCTATAGACTAGTATAAAATAGTATAGAGTTTAATAAAATTAAGTAGAAATTTAGACTGCTAAAGAAGGATCGATTTTCAATAAACGATGGAAATGCCAGTGTTATGCTTACACAAAACTCAACTTTAATTATTTGAATCTGAAGAGGATATTGGAAAGAAAAATGTATGTTTTCATTAAACATGACCAAAATGTGCACAGTGGTAGATTGTATATTGACTGCTTCAATGTAACATGTCAAGTAAACCATTCAACGTAATCTGCCTGAGCCAAAGTTATCTAAAGACCATAAATAAATTGAAAATACAAAATTGAATGTTATCAGCATTGTTGCGGCTTTGCCAGCCAACGACCTAATTGGGTTCTCTTGACACCTGGGAAATGGAGTAAATTGCTTGTCATGCAACTATTTTGTGCAGAGACATGTGAGAATTTAGCGTCAACCTCATGATGAAGTACCATGGATCCGTTAACGTTTGCTGTCACTTGAACCAGGTGAAGACACTGTCATGGTGTGGAGTGTCTTTTGTTGGCATTAGTTGCAATCATTGATGTATATGGAGAGCTCGCTTGCAGACATGAAGTATTTACAGGTAGTCTGATCATTTAGACCGTTTATTCCTGACGGCAATTGGTAATTTTAACAGAACAATACCCTCCAGATTGATGTCTGCAGTGGGCCACGTGATGTGTCTCGAGGAATGTGTCACTGAATTTCAACTATGGATTTGCCACCGAGATTCTCGTACATGAATCCAGTGAAAACATCCCTGGAGCAACGTGGACCGCAATATTTGCGAGTAGAATTCATTAACATACATCCTCCACTCCCCCAGTAATGGGCTACAACACCCCAAGAAGACTTCCTACAGTTTGTGGAATCCGTGTCCAGTAGAATAGTGGCAGTGATCAAGGTGAAAGTTGGCTCTACACGCCATTGGATAAGAACAAATATTTATCTAGCACTTCAGTATTTTTGACCACATACTCGTACCAGCAGAATCGCACATTTCCCCAACGTTTAATTTTTTTGGGCTGAACTTGTGATTATTTGTTCATCATTGTGCAAATTTTGGGGACGTTTGATCAGTACAAATAACCTGTTTGACATTTCCTTTTCTTTCCACTAATATTACCTTAAAGTTTCAATAGTACATTTCGATGTACTGAAAAACATTAAACTCAATTTTCATAGCTTATTCAAACTTGGGTTTTTCAAAGCATTTTGCACAATATATAATCGAAGCGTTGCATATAGATGAGATCCTACGATTGCTTCAACTGATCGCCACAGACAACATGCTATTTTTCACACCAACCTTATATTTGTAGATTTTAGAGCTGTTTTACTATAACACACATTGTCCAAACATCAAAACATTTTGGATGTATAGTAGTACCACAAGAGGAACCATGTGGAGAGCTTGAGGGGAAAAAGGAAAAGGTGGCTCATCTGATCTGAATAATTTGACGTTGAATAACCCTTGGAGAGAAAGCTAAAATCGTAAAAAATCTTACTTTGTAAACAGAAGATAGAAGAACCAAAGGGGAAATTTAACCATATGTCTCTATTGATTTCATAATACTTTCTTTCAAACTTTTGACATCGAAATCTACTAAATGTCATCTTACTTAAATGTCAGACTTACAGAATCTCTTATACTACAACGACATTTTAGCCACCATCTTGCCTTCTCCCTCCTTCACTGAAAATATAACCACTTGGTGATGCCCACACAAGATTTCTTGATCACATGAGGGTATGCTATACGGTTCTAAATCTTTTGCAAATCAGTTGTAGCCTTTTAACCGGATTCGCGTATGCCAGCGACAGGACTATATATAAAAGGAGATTGTACTCTATTGAATGGGTTAAAATTAAATTTAACCTGAGATTAGTAGCACTTATTCATACTATCCAGCTGGTGCTAGTAGAAGGTCTGTTCCAGTTTCCATCAATTTGGAAGATTACCGTAGATATACACTGCCTAGCACTAAAAATTATCTTGTTAATTTTAGCACGTACGGTAATATTGATTATATGTGAAAGTTTGTTTTGTAGTACAAATATTTACTTTCTACTTCAGAGTTATGGTAATTTCTTATAAAAAAATCACAACGTATTCATAAATATTTATACAAGCACGAATATTTATTCTATTATTCTAGGAACCAAATGGTGTGGTACAGGGGACATAGCTAATACCTACTACGACTTAGGTACTGCATCAGATTTGGACAGATGCTGTCGTACACATGACCTGTGTCCAGTCAAAGTACGAGCATTTCAGTCACGTTATAACCTGATTAATTTCTCCGTGTATACCAAGTAAGTACATTTTCTATATTTACTTTTGCATGCATTCTTCTACTGTACACTAAATATCGTAGATGAGTAACAAATGGCAGATAGTGCCTCTTGTTTATTTGATCTGAACTGTGGCATTCATGTAAGGATTTTAGTGTTATAAAGAGTAGCAGTGGGAAGAACAGTCATAAAAGAACAATAGGTCAATGTTTACATGACTGCAATGGCAAGACGAAATAAATGAAAAATTGGAGAATGGAAGTAAGATAATGACAAATAACAATGACCAAGTCTTAGATCAATTTGTTGATAGCTGAGGCGAATAGGAGAAAAAAATATTTCATATTTGATATGAAGACTGTCGATGTAAGAAATCAAGAATCGAAAAGTTCCCAGCTCCACCGTAGCCCAACCTCCGCTTTCAACCCCACTTTTTTGCGAAAAAATACATTCTGCACTAATTTTTCGGATTTTTATCTTGAACCGTTGTTCGGACAAAGAAAATGAAATATTCATCACAAAATTCTGCGTAAAATATGTCCTGTCGATTGTTTGGCTAGTTTCCACAGAACTATTACAAATTCCGTTTGAACTTCAGGGTAACTTGGAGGGCGCAACAGAAAATATACAGATGCTTATCAGAATAATGGAAACACCTGAACGAAAGTGCAACTTACCAGATTAATATGGTGTCGGGCCACCTTTCGCCTTCAGAACAGCCTTGATGCGACGTGGGATGGAGGCATAGAGGTCGTGAATGGTAGCAAGTGGAATATTACACCATTCCTCGTGCAGGGCATCGGCCAGTTCTGTGAGAGAGGATGGAGGTGGAAATCGTCGCCGGAGTCGTGTTTCCAAGATGGACCACAGATGTTCAATTATGTTGAGATCTGGGGATTGGGCGGGCCAGGGGAGGTGTTAAACTTCATCCCGATGTTCCTCAAACCACGCTGCAACAACTCCAGCTGTGTGAATGGGTGCATTATCATCCTGGAATATGGCGTCATTGTCCGGGAACAACATCCGGACCATAGGATGCAAGTGGTCTCCTAAAATTGCGACATAATCGTTGGCAGTGATGCGTCCGCGAAGTGTGACCACAGGACCCAATGAAAACCATGATATTGCGGCCCACAGCATCACCGTGCCGCCGCCATGTTTCACAGTTGGGCGGAGACACTGCAGATCATACGCTTCTTTGGGCGTTCTCCACACATAAACACGGCCCGTGGTTTGGAATAGGGTGAATGGTGACTCATCCGACCATACCACACGTTTCCAGTCGTCAACGGTCCAAGTTGTGTGGTCGCGGCATCATTTGCGGCGTGCTAAAGCGTTCTGGTCCCTGATGAGAGGTTTGGCCCGTGCAACACGACCCCGTAAGTTCATGTCATGTAATTCGCGGCGGACTGTGATTGTCGAAACAGGTTGGGGGAGGTGCTGATTGAGTTCCTCCGTCACTTGCGCCGCAGTGGCACGACGGTTCCGCGTGACAATGCGCTTTAATACCCGGCGTGCCCTGTCACTGATGCTTTTCTTCCGCCCACTGTTCCGCTTCCCCGATATGGTTTTCCCGTGTGTTCTATAGGCCGTCATCACCTTCGACACTGTCCCTGGCGACACACCTAACACACTAGCCACTGCCGTCACATTCACTCCACATAACCGCGCACCAACAATTTGCCCTCTTTGAAACTCTGAGAGGTCTCCCATTTTACACTACCTCCGTCTGCTGCAGCCACTGCACACTCCTGTTCCACGACGCCTGACGTAGTATGGAGACCGACCTAACACACCACCACCAGCAGTCCGGCGCTGCGGTCGCGAGGACACCACTGCCAACCCATACATCTGACGTGTTGCCAACTACAGGTGTTTCCATTATTCTGATAAGCATCTGTAGCTCGCGCGGCTTTTCACGACGGTGAATATCTCAAAATCAGCTGGTTTTGCTAGATAAACGAGGCTCATGAAAATTGTAAAGAGAAATATGTCATACAAGATACATATTACGATTTCGTTACAAACTATTATTATTATTCAAAAAGTGAGCTTTAGCAGCTGTCTGAGACCTATATTTATCATACTAGCCAAAGTACCCGCCTGATGGTGCGGGGTGAGTAAAATACATTGGCAACACTAATAGTCGTACTACTAATATTACTACTACAACTTCTACTGTAATTACAACAACAACTAATACTACTACTGGTACAATACCAATACTATTACTACTACAACAAATACTACTATAACTGCTACTAATGCTACAACTACTACTCCAACTACTACAATGGACATTTCCGTTTTCACAACTTGTTTGTGTACATTAGATTAAATCATATATAATGTTTTTTTTTAATTTCAGCGCTACGGTTTTCCGTTACATAGAAATATAGCATGAAATACTGAGAATTCAATCTCCTACGTCATACAACGAAAATCATCTTCTGATTGGTTTGACGTAATCAATTTGTACTATTTCCGTAGCTATATGCTTCTCCCTATGTTACGTTCCTTATTCAGAAATTTGAAGACGAAAAACAAGAAACAGAAAGAACATTCACATCATCACTTAACGAAATAATTAATGTACAAATCTGCAGAACACACTTCAATAAGTTAAAACAGCAAAACATGTTTTTAATAACAGAAATTGCTCGAAACAATGACAGGGATCAGTCTTAACTTGCAGTGCTCTTCTTATCGCTAGTTCGCGTCAATTTTGAGGTCTCGACAATTTGGCGCAGTTGGTTAGCACACGCAACTTTCAACTTTTTATACTTTCACCTAAGGCTGTTCGAATCCTATCAAAGGTCGTGTTTTATTTTACTTCACGAAACTCAAGAGTAACTTTAATGTAATTGTTTCAATTTACATTTTTATTTCTAACATGATTTTATTATTATTTTTTACAATGACATATTAAAACTATTCAATATATTTACGGGCTACAAGATACACGTTAAATTGTTAACAGATGGTAGTAACGAGCACTATTAATTTGTTGGAATGGATTTTAAAGTTTTTAATTTAGATTGAACGTTCTATGGCATTTCGTAGTCTATGACTGATGAATGGATAAGATCTTACGTTCTAAATATTTCTTATTCTATGGATTGACGTCACGACATATAATCTTTCAGTATTTTTATGAGACTACTTGCATATTCGAAGGATTGAATTAAATAAGTAAAATCGACGATCAGCTGTTTTAGAAAAATGGTGTAGAATTGAAGATTTCTATTGTTGTGCGTAATTCCGAAAGTTATGTTTAATATTGAATTTAAATCGTGAGAATTGAAATTATGTTGGTGTTCTACATTGTACGGTAGGATTGCTAAGATTTATACAAATATCTACAGAAAGGTAAACCAGCAAGTGCTATTTTTATGAACTTTTATTTATTGCATGCTTAATGGGTAGCCTATACTAACAATGTAAATAAAGTTACGTTTTCGATTGTGTGCTACGAAGAATTTACTAATGTGACTTGAAGAGTAATACTTACTTAGGCTTGTGCATGTCGAAAATGTTTATGTACTGGTTTGGAACTATATTTAAAGCAGCCTAATATTTCCTGTAAACTATTAAAGAAAGCTAATCTTTGGAATGAGTTATTTATCAGCATGGGAACTAACATAATTGAAGTACGTTCGGAATGGGTTTCGGTACTAACAGCAGGATGTTTTATTAATGGTAGCTTTTGTATCTAAAGGCATGTTATAGTGTGTAGTACTATGGTAAATGTGGTTATTGTTGTTATATGGAAACATTGCACGGATTTGTGTATTGAGTAATTAAATGTTATTTCCTACTGAAAGTTATTTCAAATTGTCCTGGTTAGCTAATCTTACGACACTTTTATGATCTTTCTATTTCGGCCGCTTACGTTCATTAGCAGTTCTCCAGATTAGCTACTTAGCTGCAAAAATATAGGGGACAATTTCTGGCGACTTCAGATTGAGGAAACGAATCCAAGATAACAAAATAAGTAATATTTCTGATAAATATCGGCATATGTTTTGAGTAAAATGGCTTTATCAATGTTCCAATGTCAAATATTTGATGGTGAGAAGGACAATGTAGAGAGTTATTTCTCGAGATTCCTTCTGCACTGCAAAGTTCATGACGTGAAGGATGAGAAAAAGGCTGCATTGTTATTAACGTCAGTAGATAGCAATGTGTTTGAGAAAATGCAGCAGGATTGTAGTCCAAGGTTATTACCCGAACTGACTTTTGACGAAATACAGAGTTTGTTGTTCAAACTGTTCCGACCTAGACAAAATTTTCGAACAAATTGTTTTGTTTTCCATCGGTCCGTTCAGCAACAAGGTCAGAGTATCAAAGAATATATTGACCACATAAAGAAATTGGCTAATAGTTGTAATTTTGGCAGTTACTTAAAGGGGGGAGGAGTGAAATTGATAGGAAGATTTTGTTGGATTGCGCTTTCTACTAAATACATACTCTATGGTCTAGAAATGAGATTGTACATTCTATGAACTTTATATTCTATGCCATGACGTCAGAACCAATAATTAATTGGAATTGAGAAGTAACCACTGATATATATGTGTTGTTAGTATTGCAACTAAACAAACTGCGATCAGCTGACTTGATATCTGTATTTTAGTACTACTGTTTGGTTTGGAACACGATTAAGTACATATTTATCTAACTAACTTACGATATTAAAAAACGTTATCTTCCATGAATTTTAAAAGTATTATTCTGTTTATGTGCTAATTGTGTTATGATTGATCTTATTCGGCCAAACACCTCACTCTACTTATATGATAAAACGGAATAATATTATAATTCATCGTCCATTAATTCACAAACGTAAATTCGAGACGTGTGGGAACGGGTCAGAAGTTTGCAAGGCAACTGTCGCTCCGAGCCACTGACTGCTCTGAAGCAGGACAACGTCTTGCATACTGACCCAGAAGAGATAGCTAATCTTCTTGGAGCAGCCTTCGCAACAAGATCCAGCTCTCAGCACTATAGTGCTATTGTCGTAAATGTTAAGTGACAGGCAGAAATAATACCTCTACGCTTCCACTCTCATAATTTTGAATCATATAATGTCTCTTTCACCAAGTGGGAACTTGAAACTGCCTTGCGGGATGCTAGAAACACATCCCCTGGACTGGATGATGTACATTATGAAATGCTGCAACACCTTCCCTCCCAAGGAAAGGTCTTCTTGCTAAATCTGTATAATCAGATCTGGAGGACTGATCGCTTCCCGACTAGTTGGCGAGAAGCTATTGTAATTCCCATTCTGAAACCTGACAAAGATAAACTAAACCCCACAAGTTACCGGCCCATTGCTCTCACTAGCTGCGTATGAAAGCTATTTGAGAGAATGATAAACCGACGCCTAATGTGGTACTTGGAGCATAACAACTTGCTTTCTAATGATCAGTGTGGGTTTCGCCAATATCGATCAACTGTCGACCATCTTGTCAGGTTAGAGTCTATTGTTCAGAATGCATTCCTCCGGAATGAATATGTTCTCACTGTGTTCTTCGATTTAGAGAAGGCCTATGATACCACCTGGAGATATGGCATATTACGCCAGCTTCATGACTGGGGCATTAGGGGCCACATGGCCCATTTTATATCCAATTTTCTTAGCGATCGCTATTTTCGTGTCCGTGTTGGTGATCGTTTCTCAGAACGTTATTTACAGGAGAATGGCGTACCTCAAGGGAGTGTGCTGAGCGTAAAACTGTTCGCTATTGCAGTGAATAGTGTTATGGCTTGTATTCGCCCTCCTGTGCAAGCTCTTTTATATGTTGACGACTTGACGATTGTCTGTAAATCTGCGAATATCAACCTCGCAGCCCGGCAGATCCAGTTGACGCTTAACCGTCTTGTTGACTGATCACACCAGACTGGCTTTCGTTTTTCTCCAACGAAGACAGTCTGTGTACACTTCTGCCGTAAACGAAATTGTTTTGTTGACCCAGATCTTTTTCTTGGAGACAGACAACTCCAGTTCGTCGAGGAGGTACGATACCTTGGTTTATTATTTGATACAAAGTTAAATTGGCGTAGTCACCTTCGCTAAATTAAAATTTCCTGTACCAGAGCTCTGAATTTGTTACGTGTTTTAAGTCATCCCACTTGGGGTACTGATCGTACTGACCTTGTTGCGCCTTTATCGCGCACTCATTTTATTCAAGCTTAATTATGGTTGTCACGCTTATTCCTCTGCACGATTTTCCTCCTTACATACGCTCATCATGCTAGAATTCGACTCTCCACTGGCGCGTATCACACAAGTCCTGTTACCAGTCTTTGTGTTGATGCCGCTGAACCACCACTCGAGATTCATAGGATGTACTATGTGCTGAGCTATCTTGCTAAGATATCATCTTTAGCAAGCCACCAGCACATAACTTAATCGGATACCCAGTCCAACGAGCCCTATATGAAAGCCGTGGTCATGCTACCCGACCACTTGGCATCCGAGCATCAGAGTTTATGGAGAATCTGAATGCAGACCGCCCAACTGTCTGTCCTGTCCGTTTTAGTCTCCGTCCCCCGTGGACACTTTCCCGCCCACGGATTGATATTTCTTGGTCAAGCTTCAAGAAATCGGAGACCTCCATGATTGAATTCCAGCAACGTTTTCTTGCGTTGCAGAGTCAGTAAACACGTTTTATCTCTGTTTTGACCGATGGGTGCAACTCAGAAGAATCTGTTGAATGTGCGTTTGTTATAAATGGGGAAACCCACCAATTTTGTCTTAATCCCAAAGCTAGTATTTTTACCGCTGAAATATATGCCATTTTGAAGGCTTTGGATTTTATTCTGGTTCGTGGTGTCAACCGCATCCTTATTTGTACAGATTCGCTAAGTGTTGTTCAAAGTCTCGACAATCTGTATTCTAAGCATCCGCTCGTGCAAGATATCCTATGTAAGACACACGCCATCTGCTCTGCCGGTGGTGAAGTAGTCTTTTCGTGGATACCAAGTCATGTTGGTATCCATGGTAATGAATTGGCAAACGAAGCAGCTCGTGAGGCCTCTTTAGGAGCTAACATTGATATTCAGCATGTCCCATTTCAGGACATGATGATATATTATAAGCAAATTACACGGAATGAATGGCAGCGACGATGGGATGACGTAGCTGCGAATAAATTGAAAGAAACTAAATTAACAGTTGCTCCATGGAAATCATCTTGCCGAGATAGTAGGTTTGAAGAAGTAAGTTTATGTCGCCTCCGTATAGGCCACAGTCGCCTGACACACGGATATCTGTTACGACGATTGGACCCACCACATTGCAATAATTGCAATGTAGTTTTAAGTATTCGTCACATCCTTTTAGATTGTCCAGGATATAATCATCTCAGACAACGTTATAACATCCCCAATGACATGGCGTCATTGTTAGGGGATGAACCAGGTATGTTGCGTAGAGTTTTTAGGTATGTTCGTGAGACAGGCTTATCTCCGTCTCTCTGAGATGATTATGTCCCTTAGTTGTTAAGTTTTATGTATTACAATTGTTTTATTTGTGAAGGCCTATTTAACTTATGCTAAAGACATTATACATCTTTAGTTTTTATTAATTGTTGTACTGGCCATTTACACCAGTAAGTGTTTTCTGGAGACCTTTTACACCTTCAGCTTTTTACTGATTTTTCTGCTTTAGTTTTCTTATTTTAACCAAATAACAGCTAAGTTTAGACGTGACAAAAATGAGGGTCTTTCCCGTATTGAGACGGGCGTAAGCCATAGTGCTGTTACCGCCCATATAATTCATTTTATCTTATCTTACTATTAATTCATATGCTTTTAAGTTTTTGAAAAATGCTTCCCTAGCATTCATTTTAAAAAAGTATACGATTGTCGGATGTAAAGGTCCACATTTTTTTACAGAAAAAATGGTAATTCTTTTTAAATACAAGAGTTCTAAAGAGCATTATTGGAAGATATCTTATGATTTAATCATGAAAAAAGAGCTGCTATAAATTAGTGTTGAAGCTACCAAAATATATCAATATTTAAAGAGGTATTAAAAGTAAAAATCAATTTTAAAAGAATAAAACAAACTAAATGACTTGTTAGGGCATACAGAAATGCTCTTCACCACTTATACTATTTCTTTCGATCCATTTTTGCTCTCTCTTGTTAATAATACTGACAAATCAAATACCATCTGCATGTTGATGACAAGCAGTCGGCAGATTGATTACGTCATAACATGTAATAAGCGCAACACTGAGACTGTTTCAAAGCAAGGCTTTGTAACTCTTGATAAATGCATCACAGAAAGAAAAGAAAAAGTTTTCCGTAGTCTGCTTTAACAGAAGAATGTTTTATTGCAATAGAAAAATACTACCGGAAATGTCCATTAATAATACTACTGCTACAAATGCTGCTACTACTACTAGTAATAATAATAATACAACTAATACTACTACTACAAATACCACTGCAACTACTACTTAAGCTACAACTTTTGGAATCTTGATTCCTTACCATATCGAGAGTCTTCATGCCAAATACGAAAACTTCATAACTTGTTTGTTCTAAAAATCCTAATTTACGTGTACTATAGATCAGGGCAAAGTCTGAGTTCTTCGAGAATGAAATACAGAAGGTCGAACCGCGTACATGTGTCCAATTCTGAATTGTCCTCCTGCTGACAGAATAGACCGAACTGAGAGGTTAAAATCGCATGAGAGAGCCAGTAGTCTGTAGTAGTGAGTCACTATTGCAAGTGTGTGTTGTATACATCATGACTCCAAAGGTGAACTGGTCTTGGGAGGGATACGTAGTTGCACTTTTCCACGCCAAACATTCGGTGTCTAGAATTCAAAAACAGTGCAAAGGACATGGATGCACATTGGGTTTGACGACCATCAAGAACATAATTAATGACATACAAACCAAGAGTTATCAGCGATTCAATCACCCACGAAGGGGACTAGGAAGCGAGCATGCAGTGCAGCGACGCCGCCTGTGTTTCATAATTGCTCGAATGACCCTTCAGAAAAATCCCTTTCCGCAACGTGTGATGGCCACACGACTCCACGTGGCACAGTTAACTGTGAACCACAACCTGCGCGAGAAGTTAAACCTCCGGAAGACCTTTAAAAGTCGTGGACATTACCTAAATGTGGCCCATCGATGTGAGAGAAAGACCAACAACAGGCGCGTCTACGAACGCTATTTATCCGTGAAAAAGTGGAAGTATGTGGCCACACTAGATGAGGCATGGGTGTATTTATCAGACTGTGGCAAAATAAGAGCTATCACTTACACTTCACGCGATTCAAAATCCCGTTCCGAGTTCATCCGTCATTGCAAAGCAACTTTCTCGAAGAGATTCATGGTTGTTGCGGGATACTGTTATCGAGGCAAGTTAACTATTCGCCAGGTTCCTAAAATCTGTAAAATCAACTATCCCTTCTTTCAGCAACATATTGTGACCCCAATTATACAGACGGCCTGCCTCGTTTGTATGGAAATGCCATCAATTAAGTCTCTGCGCATATGGATAACGCTTCATCCTAAACGTCTCATTCTACCCTAACTGTCTGCAACAGATCGCGCAAGACACCGGCATTCAGACTATTCGATTTCATGATATACTGGTGAAGTCACCAGGTGCTGGTCCTATGGATTTCTGCGGATTTGTCCTACTGAAAATGGAGCTTCCATCTCGTCGTGTCACCACTTCCGGGACCTGAGGAAAGCCAGTAAGGAGTAGTGGCAGAGGATTTCACTTCCTGTACTTCGTCGTAGCATTCTACAATGGAAGTTACGGTGTATGGCTATTGCCAAGACACATGGTGATCACACTGAGGAAAACCGATGGTGGTCCTGTGGATTTTCGTAAAATAGGTGTTAGTTCAAAATTTCCCACATGTACCCGGATCGACCATCTGTATTCTTTGGATGGTAATTCCTTTTCTAGCGGCCTCGAAAAATTTATTGTGCGGATTCAACTACGGTTGTTTTGTTTTGTCCGTCCACTCGACTGTACAAATTTGTAATCAGCGACCTCAATTTATCAGACAATTCGCAATCTGGTGACGATCGGTGAGACGGGTGCAGATTAGGTTCTGTGTCTCAGGGAACCAATTGGACTTATCATACAGAAATGACATTATTTTACTCAGTTTCACTTCCACCCACCAAAATAAGAGCCAAATGCAACTGCAGTCTTTCTTTCTGTTCTCTTTCTTTTTACACTCTCTTTATATATTGCCATGCGTGATAGCGGCTGAACGGTTTAAAACTTCGAGGTCCAACTAGTTGATACTGGAAGAATATAGAGCTTCTCCAGGTATACTAATGTGAAAAGAACTAAGATTTCAGGTTGGAATGATTGTACTACATAATTATAAAACGGTATATTCGGGTAAGAAAAACTCGGTTTCTATTGAACCCCTCATTGTGTAATTAAATAGTAATATTGTCAGTGTTACTGGCATAGGATATGAACTCGCTATAAATCTTGAATAACGACATAGATACCTATAAGTTTGGTTCAAAATATTGCATTTTCAAGTTACATTACGTTGGTTGACGAAATAAAGGATCACAAACTTTTTTGAAAGTGAGTACGAAATATACAAACTTTTTGGGGAACGCTGAGTTCAAAAATGAACTCTGTTTGCCGCCATCACCCACCAACTTGCCATAACCTATATTTATGTAACTACAGAGTGAGTAAAAAGTCGAAGTACAGCCTTGTAGTTCAGAAATCGTCAAGTAAATGAATCATCATATTACACAAATGTCGATTATTAGGAAAAGACTACGTTTTGGAGTAGTGGTCAACGTGGCCACCATCCTGAAATCCACCATATTGGATATATATTTTTTTATGGCAAGTGGATCGTGTGGCATATCAAACAACACGAGAATGTTCCCAGAAAGTAATTTCAAGAATCAGATTTGACCTACCTCTTACGTTGTCGAAGTTATCTTCTCAGAAGTTTTTCCGCTTTATATAAATTGTGAATCTCAGTATAGCCTTGTTTTTACAAACTGGTAAGGAACAGCATTGTAGTACATAAATGTGGAATGGTCGGAAATATAGTATCAACGTCGGCGCCATCTTAAAATCCGCCACATTGGATAGAGGTCATTTTTTTTTCAAATGGCAATAGCATTGTGTGACATATCCATCTACACGAGAATGTTTCAAGAAACCCATTCCATGTGCCAAGATTTGACTTGTGTTACTGTGAAGGAGCTGCTGGATAAATGAACACATGTACTGCAAATTTTCAGTTAACTCCGACAACGTAAAAGTCAAGTCAAATCTGATGCCTGGAGTAACTTTCTGGAAACATGTTGAGTGATATGTCACACGATCCTTGATCATTTACTCCACAATATAGCCCTTTTAAACCACTCCACATTTGTGTACTTTGATGCTTCATTTTTTTGATGGTTTGTGAACTACAAGGCTGTACTGCGACTGTATAGTGTTTATCTCCCTACTATATATGAATCCAATTTGTGATAAAGTTGTATGTAATGCGATTTTTTAAAATATTATTTTCGACTTTAGCACACCGAAATATAGTTAGGACACCTGAGATTAAGAAAAAAGTCTTTTTTTTTTCATTGTTTACCAGTATCATTATTCTGTAACTCGTTTTCTACTAAGTTCACAAAATAAGTAAACTTTTCGAAATATAAAAATGAACAATCTAAGGAAAAACGGTCATCGTCACGAATAAGGTAGGGACAAACAAATTTTCTTGACTCAGGTCATTACATAGATCCAAAATATATCATGCTTCCTTCTTGATCGTGGCTTTGCTTTTCCCCTTTTTGTTATTGCACAGTTGAATAGCTCTCCATGAGGTCAAACAGATAGTGATGAAATGTAAATTTCTACTTGCAATCTATTGATTCTCTCCCTCCTCCTAGACCTTTCAAATGTTCTCATTAAAAAGATGTAATAGAAGAATAATATAAGTATTTCAGGCTTCACCATTTGTCAAGGAACTTTAGTAGTTAAGGATATTTCGCATTTCATCTCCACAGCACATAAAACCCTCAATATTTGATCCAAAATATTATACTGTATTTATTCTGATAAGATAAAATTAATTGTATGGGCGGTAACAGCACTATGGCTTACGCCCGTCCCGAATTATCTATTTTCAGAATTTAGGGCAACTATAATAATAGCTATCAGCTCATAAATGAATATAGATATTTTTTTCATAGTCTTTACTTTCTATTTTGTTCCAAAATATTTATATATCTAGTATATCTCCACCTGGGATCCTTTAAACAAAATATATATTTTAAATAAATCCTGCTTCTTTCATCGAATATAAACAAGTAAAAGAATTTTTTTTTGTTGTTATCATAATTTTTTTCATTTTAATTCTATAATTTCCAAACATATTTTGTTAGTATATATGTTAAATGTGTTGAGTAGAATAACTAACTCACACTTAGCAATAACAAATATTATGTAAGTTCATCTATATTTATTTCATAACATGTTGCTGAGTAAAGTTGCCAAATATGCGGGCGGTTCTTTTAAGAAGAAAAGAAATTACACTTATGCAAAAGCTAATTCGCCTAGATTTTTAAAATTAACGCCAGTGATGTATGGGAACCTAATTTGTCCAGAACAATAAAAACGTTAGAAATTAGAACACATTCTTAAAATAAAGAAGAAAATCAAGAGTACTGCTCTTTTTTATATTGGGCTTGGGCTATCTTAGTGCCTAAAATGGGGATATGATACTCAGCATCTCTCATCTTAATATTGCTACATTGATTTACGGCCTGGAAAACACAATTTCTTTCATTTATAATAACTTTTCTGATAAATAAGTTGAAATTGGCATAGGAAGAAAGTTAAAACCTATTTCTGTATTTAAATATTCTTTACTTCGTTATGTAACATTACGAGGAAATGGTGTAAAATAAAACACATTACTGTTCTGTACACTTTATTTTTAAAGCAAATTGATTTTAAATTTTAAATGTTATTTAATAAAAAAGAGTAAAGACAGACTCACGAATCTAAAGTGCAAACTGGAGATTTTAATGGAACTTTTAAAAATAAATGGACTTAAGGTAACCTCCCCATATTAGGCAACGTTGATTGTTTTCCATATTCGTATAAGCTATTTAAGCAAACATCAAAAGTAATACTTACATGAACTTCGTTCCTTTCTTTCCATCTTAAAATGTAATAATTAAATGACTTTTTACCTTTCATGAAACATCCAATTCTTTCTTCACAAACACTGCAAATATTCACGTTCATACCATTATTCAGAGAAAGGAACTACCAGCCCCGCAAAATACCACATCCCATATTTTCCCTCAATAACACGAAGGTATTGCTCATACCATTTTACCACGCAAACTTACCCTATATCTAAGAAATCGTACCCCCCCAAATTAGGTAATCTCCTCATAATATGGTAGCTTTCCTCTACAGGAGGAGGTGGCACTGAACAGACGAAGCTCATTTGCTAGAGCATTAACTTTGTATTTGGGAGGTCCTGGGTTCGATCCAAGCGGCCGACCATCTTCAAGTTTTTCCAGAGTTTTCTTCAGTCCCACCATGCAAATGCTGGGATGCGACCTCCAAATGGACCATGGCCGATTCCTTCCAGCATCCTTTCTTCTACCCTATCCCGGCCTTACCTATAGATGCCTAAACGCCATAATAAATTCAATTCGATTAAAATTAAGGAGGTGGCCTCATTAAATTATCATGGTTTATGGAAAACTTTTAGGAGCACTATGCTATATTACCACAAATCTACAAAACGTTTACGATGTAAAGACTATCGTTAAATGCTCTGTAAGTTTATTTACAAGCGAAAGAAATAGAATAAAAATGTGACATATAATTTCTTCTTTCACAATTTGGCTTGCTTCGAACTAATTGGTTGTAAAATCTATTAGTAAAGTAATATTTTATATTTGTTTCCTCTCGATTTTTACACCTACTTGATTTCCCCGATTTTAATTTAGAGACTTATTGTTTTTTTAAAAAAAAACTTTTCAGTTCACTTATGCAAGAAATATATTTGTTTAGTGAAGTCGACTTATGTCAGCTCACAAATATCAATGCTGTCGAGAAGCAAAGAAAAATATTTTCTTTACAAAATTTAATGTTTAAAATTATCAATAAACAGAAAGTTCTTGTCAATATTTTCAACATTTTTAAAACAAAAAAGATATATTATTCTTGTGTTTTTAAAGGTATTTGTTATTGTTAATGAATTTTCCTTAATGTTACTAGCTAATTTACTTAGTAACCTAGTAGAAGTATAAGTTTTTGATACATTTTTTTCTAACATAAACGTTTCTTTGTAGATCTCATTGCGACTGCGACGATCACCTCTACACATGTTTGAAACAAGCTAATCATTCAACAGCCAATGTCATGGGTAACGTGTACTTCAATGTGTTACAAGTGCCGTGTTTGGAAGAAACGTATCCTAAGGAATGTGTTCTTGAAAGGGACGACAAATGTGTGAAATGGGAAGAGAACAGAGCGGAAGAAGCCCAATTGAAATTCCGCACCGGTAGAAGACAGTTTTAATGAGAAATAGTTCTGTGAATAATTATGGTGATATATAAAAAAAAAAAAAACAATGTGATGTCTTATAGACCGTAGGGTGATGCTGATGTTTTAGTCGTTAGGCTTGTAGTCAACTTTAAATGATATTCAAAACAAAAAGTAAATAGCTTTATGTGGACAATACTATAATGAACTTTAAATAATGCTTTAACCATTAGCTATTTATTTGATAAATGAATAGTTCCCCCTTCGAAACAAAGATGCATATTGTTTTTGGTTTGTACTTAAAATAATTTAAATTACTGGTAATGTACAACACATTTTGTTTATAATTTGTACATATTAAAAACTCTTTTAATACAATTATAACCACCTGCATCTTTTTTTTTAAAACCACATTTATTCTGGACAAGTTTACACTGAAAAGAATAATTACCTAGCTACCGAAGCTTGTATATGCTCACTTTGGATTTATTTGTGCACATGTCTCTCTGATGTTTCTAGATCAACCTCTGTAGCACAAACGGTTCACTCAAAGTTGAGAAATGGTGGACATGGTTCAATAATAGTTTAAAAAGGGTTATGTTGAAAAATGGTTGTGCTACAACGTTGGACCAACCATAAATTTTGGTCAATTCGTTGCAGCTTTCCAACCAACTTCAACGTTGAATCAACATTCATGTCCAGTTAGGACATCGTTGATTGGAAAATGGATGACAAAGTGGAGATTGACAACGTTGGACCAACTGTTTTTCAACCATACACAACGTAAAATTAACATTTACCCAAATATTTTATGCTACTAGGAAATGATAAACAAATTTCTCACAATGATAGTGGTCATTCTGGACAAGGGTTTAAAAGGTTTCTGATCGCTTTTCAGATACCGGGGTTCCAACCTGGAGCTCCAAATCGACTCGGATACGTTAGTTAAATGTAACAAATACTTTACGATAACTCAGAAACGATGCATAAAGTAAAATTTACTTTCTGCGAGTTGATTTTTAACAATACGTATACTTAGTACAAGGTTCAATGTTATGTCATAAGCTTTGTAGCGTTCCCAACGTATTATAATATTCAGTTTTTCCTAATCGGACTACGTCAATTTATATTTGGTATCCCCCTACTGATTATAAAAGTCATACGTAAAGCACAGAACAGAGTGCTAATTGTGAATATTACACCTGGAAAATGACGTTTTCCGTGTTTAACATCGTACAATATTCATAATTTACGCGTACAACATCCTTTTCTCTGCACTGCTCGATACCCTAGGGAATATCAAACATCCAATAAACTGGCTTGGTGTCCAATAAAGCTCTATACAGAGTTGGCAATACCTTTCGCTTGTTGCCCAAGGGGTCATAGGGAATAGGCAACATGTATTACGGTATTAGAATAGACACAACGGAGTAAGGAATATACCACAATAGGGAATACACAATAGGCAATACGTACTAAAGACATCGCCATCATTTATTAGACCATCGATCTTCTAGCATCTACCTACTCTCATCCCTATTCGGTGCTTTATTATTCAATAGCCTAGTGTAAACGCCTGTCAACACCACAGTCATCTCAGAGAAACGCCCTTCCATGATCAACATTACGCACCGATCTGCTTGCGCGCTCTCAGCCGTTACGATGAAATACCTACTTGCGGCATTTAACCCAATGTTTTGTTAAAAGGCAGTAAACTCTCAACTCGCTCACCTCAGTTTTATATGCATTGTAAACTATAAGTACGGTCTAATTTACTACTCTTAATAAGAGTATATTAAATTTGTTTGATTGTTTTATATTTTTACTCAAAATATACATTAGCTTATGAATACACCGAATATTCATTAAGTTAGATTAATGTTTTCAGATAAATATGCCAGCAGTGGCGGATTAACACACAGGCACAGTAGGCACGTGCCTTGGGGCGCCAGCACTAAAGGGGTGCCCAATAAAAAATATATTTAAAAAATCAGTTATCGAGAACATCGGTCTTTGTTTACAAGAATCACTTGATAAGCTTATTTTATAATTTTAGAATGAAGCACTAATCTAATATTGCACTTGCACTTTGAAAAAGCTGTGAAGTTTTGATGGCAATAAGCACCCCGATTTTATTGGCTGAAGCGCCTACCTGTGTATGCACATCGTATACGCTTCGAATTCCTTCGATGCATATGCACATCGTATTCGAATTCCTTCCTATTTGAGCTCGACCGTATGCGATGAATTCATCTAACTTTTGGGAGACAAATTAAAAGACGAAATTGTAAAACAACTTGAAAGAAGCCAAGTATTACTCCATCCTTGTTGATTCTATATCTGATATTGCCCTTATCAATAGTGTTGCCGACGAGACGAGATTTAGGTTGTCTCGTCTCGAAAAGATGTATACTTTGCATGACGAGAGCTCTGTCTCGTCTCGTTTTCTATAGCCATTTCTCTGTCTCGTCTCGTGGCAACACTACATATAGATGAGCTCACTTTCGTGATTCGCTATGTTCTTCCAAATGGTGAAACAGCAGAAAGGTTTATTAAATTTATTGAGCACCCACGATACAAATCTCAGAACTTAACATTCTTAATCTGGGACTTGATATAAAACACTGTAGGGAACAAAGCTACGATAATGCTAACAACATGTCAGGAGCTTATGCTGGATTACAGGCAAGAATTAAGGATGTTAATTCTTTGACAGAATACATACCCTGTTTTGCACATTCCCTAAATCTTGTAGGAATGTGCCGCTGAGTCTTGTCGTGACGCTATTTCGTTTTCTAGTTTACTACAGAACCTATATAACTTCTTCTCAGCCTCAGACTAAGTGGATGGTTCTACTAAAACATTTGAAACCAGGATCATCTGTTCTGGAAAGCTTATCAGGTACTCGTTGGTCAGCAAGTGCAGATGCGTATAAAGCACTTTCCACAAGCTACAGTGAAATTTCTACATCTTTGGAGAAAATTGCAAGTGACAATAATGAAAAACCACAAACTCGAAGTAATGATGATGATTACTGCTCGAAAACTACAACAGTTAGAGTCTGCATTGATGTATACTATCTGGTTAAAAATCATGGGGCGGCTCGATGCAGCCAATAAAAAATAACTGCAAGTAACAGTATTGATGTGAGTGAATCAACAGAAATAATTGCAGGGTTCGAAGCATATTTGCAAATTGTTCGTCCGGAGTTCGATGCATACGAAGAGGAAGTAAAGAACGTAAGTAGATGCGAGGAATATCTGCATGACAAGGGACAGAAGAAAAGTAGGAAAGCTGCTCCCGATGAAACGAAAGGAGAATATGTATTTACAGGAAGAGAATGATTGCGTGTGGAGACGTTTAACGCAGTTGTGAATACCCTCATCTCTGAATTGGGCAGAAGAAAAATAGCATACAACAAGATAAATAAAAAAAAATGATGTCTTCGCAAAACTGGACAGTGTATACTGTAAATAGAAACGAGCAAAGGCAAATGCGTTTACAAGGATGACTTAAATGACAGTTTTTCGGATGAACTTGTTCATTTCAAAGGTCGCTTGAAAATGTGCGGTGTACCCATCAAAACTGCATCCGAAATGTTGAAGTATGTTCGGGCAAAGTAACCGGAAACCATCTTTCCCACTTTAAGTATTTTCCTACGAATATTTGTATCTGCGCCAACTTCAAATTGTTCGAAGGATAGATCTTTTGCTGTATTAAAACGTGTTAAGAATTACTTGCGGTCCAGAATGCGCAATGAAAAACTTTCAACTCTTTCCAAAATGTGTATAGAAAGCGAACTGTTAAGAAAGATAGATTTTGAACCAGTTGTTAATTTATTTGCAAACGCTAAGGCCAGAAAGATGTGTTTTACTCAGTGATAAAATAATATCTTACTATTTCCAGTAACTATTGATGTTTAAAGCTAACGAGATAGCGTTACCGTCCAAATTATAACATGTAAAGAAGTAGATATAAACGCTGTAAGATACAAAATGTCATAAATGTTTGTTTTATGTAACGTGATGAACGGAGTTTTTATATACCGGTATGTATATATTTAAACATGGATTTTGCAGGTGTACTTGTGTTTCATGAGAAGTGTGTAGGTGTGTTTTGGAGGGCGCCTTACGCCAGAGTGCCTAAGGGGCGCCAGAAACCTTAATCCGCCCCTTGTATGCCAGGCTTTTATTATGACACCTAATATGTATCGATACTATCCATCTTGGAAACATCAATAAGTATTTAACCATCTACCACTCAAGGTAATAGAAACAATACGAAAGTTTCCAGTAGAGATATTTTTACTGTATCCATGAAGACAAGAAGTATATTTTTAATGACTGAGCTATTAAGTAACTTGGGTTAAGAAGCATTGTCCGATTTCATACTGCATCATCCACTCAATATATCATCCACAGAATATTACCTTTATTTCATATCATCATAATTATAAAATTTTGTCATAAAGGAGATTCATCTTGGATACTAGGTCATTACTGAAATATATTTAATTGTAATTCTCATTAATCGCAATAACTTATAAACTCATTCAACGATAAATCAATTACATCCATTACAAGAAATCTAAACAATCAAAGACTACATAATACGTATACCTTTTCCGCGTGTATCATCTTCTAACGTTTTTGTTATTTAAAAAATTGAGATGCCAAATTATTAAGCACCTATCTAATAACATGTAGTTCAATTCTTCGTCCAAATAACAGTCGTTACTTGAATTCATATGAATTATACGAAGTTTTCATTCGTCTTACACGATCTGCTAATGACAGAAAGGAAACGTGTTCATAAAATACCAAATTGAGCTATTTAAACATTTATAACCTGTGTTTATAGACTGACACATCGTGTATTGCATAAGGGATGGAAATTCCGTCGCATGACGTCACTTTAAAAATGAAGTTTATCGCAGATTGGGTAGAAGGCAAGGAATTGTTTCTCTTCTGTCATTGACTGCGCTGGCTACTATAAATATAGCGTCATCGAACGTATAATGTATGCTGTAGTTCGAATTGTTGTTAAGGTCTTAAACGAACTTGTGAGCTTCGAAAGAGGAAGTTACAGGTCTTGTAAAGTGGTCTTCGACCCGAACCATTCCTTTTAAAGAAACCTCAGCAAGATTGAACTTGGGAACACAAGCACAGAAAAAATATCGTGCCAACCATTCGAAAACTAAGGCGACGGGTCACGCTTGTTGTAGTCATACCAAATTACAATACCCGAATAAATTCAAATATGATGTTGAAAGCCTTTACGTTTTTCCCAATAACTGCAGATATGATCAGTGTCGAATTGGTCGTAAGAGAACCCGAGAAATTTCCTGATGGGTCGGTACTATGTGGACCGGTTACAAATAAGTTCAATTATATTTTACAAATTAACAGAAAGATAAATAATACAATTTCCGACAGATGTTGAAACTTTAGTCTAACTTTATGTGCCTAGTCCAGTCAAAATTGTTCTAAACATAACTGGCCAGACAACTAATTTTAAATTCAAAACGTCAATCCAATCGTTGGCTTACACAATAATCTACAGCAGTGGTTTTCAACTGCCATTCTACGGGAACACACATTTTGTAGATTTCGATACTCCAAAATTAAGATTAAAGTTTACATTTCATTTCCAAAACAACTAGAATCTGAAAATGTGCTAGCATCCTTTGAATAACAAATAAACCTTTAGCTTAGTGGCGTCTTCCCCGTTCGTGAAAAATTTTTCTTATAGTTTGCCGGTCCATGGGTATAAAAAATTTGAAAAGCGCTGGTCTACAATATCATACACAAGTTTTGATTAACAGTGAACTTTTAATAAGGGTGTCATTTTGATTAGGAACATCCACATTAAATAATTGCCATTTTCATCCAGAAGGCATGGGAACACGTATACTTTGCTTATAATAGAGTAAACTATTCCGCCCTCATTTTGAAGGTATAAACAGGCAATCCTCACAATCCTGAGTGTTTCCTCTCGTTCATCTTCCTACGTATACTCTCTGTGTACTGGTCCATAAGTAATTTAACAATCCACCATATTTAATTTTCTGTTTTCTAAAACAGTTGTAACGTTTCGCATGAGTCTTCAGATTAAGAACACATTTTGAAATATTATAAGCGATGTCAATTATTCCCTGCATCCTACATGATTTCCTGCATAATTTTTAATGTCCTCTTCACGTGATAATCCACAAACTCGCTACATTTTGGAATCAAACACTCCTCGCAATGGAAGACTGACATATCCTTTACCATTTTTCAAAATGTGTTATTCATCTGACAATTCATGTGAAACGTTGCAAATTTTTACAAAGCAAAAAATTAAATGTGTATCTACCGTGTATGAAAGAGCTAGTTTTGCATTCAGAAGGTTGGAGATTCAAATCCCGGGGACCCATTCTGACTAGGTTTCTTCCTGGGTTTCTTTCAGTTTCTCAGGCTAATGGATATACCTTAGATCCAAGACTATGGATGTCCCTTGCTAATCCCTAGCCTACCGTACCGTCTATTGAACATAACAAAGATACAGACGAAAATAGCTGAAATATTCAGTTGTTATGCATATCATAAAATACAATTTTCAGGTTTGTGTTTGGTTGAAAAACACAGTTGCAATATTACCTGTTGTAGTTATAAAAATCAGCTTTAAATTAGTTTGTCTAACATAAAATATCATTGTTATGATTGGTAATGTGACTATATGAATGTGATAAAAGATGTAATATAATGTGATAAATTGCACAATCACGGAAGGTCTTCCGGGAACATAGCATTTAGATTTTATTAAACGTATATTTATGGGATAGATAGGCACCTATAGCCTGAGCCTGTCACTCTCTCAAACGGTACATCCGCGAAGTGCCTGACAGATATTGGTTAATATTGAATAAAATGCAAAGTTCTGTTTGTCTCAGTGTGTATTGTACTAATTTTAGCAGCCCAGAACGGTAATTTTCATATTTATGACTTATGAGTCTTTATAAATCAGAGATTCTAGAGTAATGGGTGTTATGCTTGGACACATTCGAACAAAAATAAACATCATTAATAAAGAAATAATATGAGTTATGACACCACTGTAAAAAATAACTTATCCAGATTTTATTTTTCTTCCAATTAGAAATTTGTTTTCAACTTTTAATTTTCGTTCAATATCGAAAAGAAGGCATAACGAGTGTTACTCGCTGAAGGTTCATTCCCTATGAATTTGGGATTTGAGCAATTCGAATCTTTTTTTTCCAGAGGTCATTATCAGGAGCATCAAAGAAATCATAGTTAACAACGAAGACAGCTTTATACCAGGTATGTTTAATCATGTTAAATATTAGCGCTCTGAACTGATTATGGATAACTGCGTAAAGATTGATGATAAGCATTACGGCTATGGAGGTCTATATCGCTCACAAAAGCATTTGTCAAAAAATTAAATATGGATACGTTCTTTGAAACAGTGGTGCCATAACTCAAATTATTTCTTCATCAATGATGCGATGTTTATTTATGCTTGAATGTGTCCTAGCGTAACATCCATTACTCTGGAATCTCTGATTTATAAAGAATCAAAAATATGTAAATTACCGCTACGGGCCGCTAAATTAGTACAATATACACTGAGACAAGCAGAACTTTGCCTTTTGTTCAGTATTAAACCAATATTTGTCAGGCATTTCGCGGATGTACCTTGTCAGACATGTCATGACTTAAGCATTATTGAGTGTCTGTCTCTTAAATATAAGTTAAATAAAGATACTAAATGCCATGTTCCCGAAATATCTTTTTCAGTGTCTGTACTGTGTCGTACAATTTCCGCGGAATGGGACATCATGGAACATTCTCGATTCATCTATCGAACATTTTTCTTCTTAAAAAGCTTGAAACAAAGTGATTGTGGGAATGAGACACACTACTGCTCTGTGAGCAGTGGACAGGGAGAGTATAAGTACGAAGGTGAACGAGAATAAACATGCAGTGAATAGCAATGCAATGAAATTGTAAAGAATCTTGCATGATAAGTGTTGCAATAATGTATTGTGCACGTGTGTTATTTAATAAAAATTATAAGATTTAAAATTAGGTAAGTATTTGACATTTCATTTAGTAATCTTGTTGTATACAATCATGTTGGTTAAGAAGAAGCGAAGTTTTGTTCTTTGTTCTCGATCACATAAATGAAAAGTTTTCTTCTATACTATATACAAGGGTACTTCACAGTAACAAATCAAATTTCAGTTTTCCCTTCATTGCGATAGATAATGATAAGGGGGTACACCAAATCCAAAATGAAAAAGGTAAGGGCACCACTTGCACACTCGTGGCACACTTCGAGCACTGATTACAGCAAAGATATGTAGGTTAGTTACATGCTTCCAATATCTTGTATAAAAGAGGGAAGCCAAAAAAACCGTGTGCGTATTGAAAACAACAGCACTAAACTCAGGAAGAACAACAAATCCTAGAAGAAAAAGAACAGGAAGGTAAATTTCCTAGCTATTCTGCAACTAATATTAAACCGAAAGATGAGAAATCCTTGTGACATGAGAGGTAAAAGTCGCAATGGTAATTCCATCAGTGCTAATATATGTGCGAAAATTCATTCACATATATCAAAACATGATGTGAAAGAGATTCATTTTGCTGGGGAGCCAAACCAATATTTAGATGCTAGGTTCAGTATATAGCTCGTACATGCCTGAAATGTTTATCAAGGAACATCTTGAATACCAGAGACTGTGAACTACAACTTTTTGCAGATATTTTTAAGAGAACTTTGACTATTCATTCGGAAGGCCAGAAATAGACGTGTATTCTGCATTTGAAAGTTTTTCTTTAAAAAATATGAAAGATCTAAATCTAAGTGATTATTCTAAAAGCAATATAACTGCTGAACAAATGATACATATGTGGGGTGCTAAAATGTTCTACAATACACTAAAAGAAACATCACTCATCACAGGCGTTTTTATGTTATGCAAAATCAACCCCAGATTCCTCTGTAAGACATGTTTCATTTACATCAACTGTACGAATTTCTTAAGACAAGTTTAGTCTAAAAATATTTTTATTATCATTTTCGAGTTATCTCAGTGATCAGATAATTTTTCTCAAGCTAATGATTAGTGACCCAAATCTTAGTGTTCTGCAACCAGTCAAACACAACATCGTTACATGCTAGTATTTATTTTAGGATAAAAAAATGCATATTAAAAATGATTATGCTTTTAAAATATATAGAAATATATGAAATGGAATATTGTATTGTCAGCCAACTTGCATCGCTGTGCAAAGCCTATGTCATCGGGAAATAAGTTAAATTAACATTACAAGATTTGAGGACACCACGAACCATTGCGATATAAAGAAAAGAATGTAAAAAGCGAAAAGTAGGCTTACGCGTTACTACTCACTGTGATATGGGATTTTATGAACTTTTAGAACTAATAATAATGAATGGTTTTATTAACAGACTTGGAAATAGTAAACACTTTTTGGCCATAAGATTATGGTTACTACTTTACGTTTTAAATATGTAAATTGTGCTTGTTCTTAGTCTATTCTAGTTTTGGGTATCGTAATCGATATTCGTAAGATTTGTTAAATATAATGGTATGTCAACGTGATGTTGACATTGTTGATATCGCATGTATTATATGGATTATTGTATTATTTGAAATTACATTGATAGTAATATGATGAAGTCTTTGATGTTCTCTGATCATTTGTTCTGTGTAAGTTTGAAATGGACGGATGCGTTTTAAATACTACACCGGCCACAACTTTAGGTGTGCTACGAGATATATGAATCCACAGTCTATACATATATACAATATAAAATCATTAGTAAGCACATAATATATTAGCACACACTTACGTACTTTCGGATTAGGGCCAACAACATGAAGTGTCTTAAAGATGATGTGCATCACGTTTAATGAAACATGATAATAAATTAATCTGCATCTAAGTAAAGCAACTTCCCTCGCTTACATTGTGCCCGTAACTTGTGTAGCAAGAATTTTATGGGCGGTAACAACTGCCACCATGAGAGTGTTTCAGTAACTGGTTTGTGAACTTGTGATATGTGAAAATGTAAAGCTGTGCTACTAATTCGTAGTAAGTTAAACTCCTTTTAGATTTAGCCTTACGTTAGTAATTGACATGTTTTGGTTGGAAGTTGTAGCTATGGCCTGAACCCTTACATTTCGGAGGGATGACGTCCCTCGGCGAGCACATTGTTTATGGGGAACAAGGCTG
The DNA here is from genome assembly GCA_022664845.1 of Lepisma saccharinum. Lineage (NCBI taxonomy): Eukaryota > Metazoa > Arthropoda > Insecta > Zygentoma > Lepismatidae > Lepisma > Lepisma saccharinum. Next base: position 44,431 of record JAGDQP010011506.1, read on the forward strand.
CTATTCACTTTATTGTAGATGTCATCATGACATTCACCTAGTGAGATTAAGGAAAACCAGGACCGCTGTTAAACTTTTAACTATTCAACTCCCAAATCGAACCAATTCGGGACCTACAGCCGTTCCGAAGTCCGACCACCGTAGCATGTGTGTGTGTAATAATTGTATGTACGAATAATTAATGACCTCAATGAGTTTATAGGCTTCTAAGCACAAAAACTTATTTTGTTGTCAAAGTAGACTACGAACAAACTGGGATCTCAGATTAACCTTCCCCACCATTCGATTTTGCCTGCACGGAAGTTTCTGTCCTTAGATGCATTTAGCTCTTGAGGTCATTAATAAATCAAACATACAACATTAAACGCACATATTACCGTGGTCTACCGGTTAATGTATCGGACATCGGAGCGGCTGTAATTTCGATTTTAGGGGTGAGTAGGTTCGATTTTATGGGTGAGTAGGTTAGAGTTCAACAGCAAGGCACGGTGACAGATTTAACAGGTTTTCCTTTGTCTCGCCAAGCGAATGCCATGATGTCATCTACAATAAAAAACATCTACATATCCGCCACCTCCCCATAGACATTGTGCTTGCCGAGTGCTCGCGTCTGTCTCTCGTGCGTAATGTCGCGAGTTCGAATCACTTCAATTTTTTTTTTAAAGGAAAATATGTTAATGAATTGGAACCTGGCAAACACTTGTATATTTTTTTAAATTTTATTTTAAATTTTGTTTCAAATAATAAAGGTTTTTAATAATAATTGTTTCAAATAACATTTCTTCTTCTATTTGTGAGTTTCTTCTACCAAGACATAGTCAAATTGGATTTAATATATATCTTGTAATTAACATTAATCACTTTGAATTGACAATGAATTTTAATTTTATTTATGGCTTTTAGGCATCTAAGGCTCAGCCCGAGCTAGAGAAGGGGAAAGGATTCGGGAAGGTGTCGGCCAGAGTCTAAGTTGAAAATGCAATCCTGACATTTGCCTGGTGTGACTGACGAAAACCCTGTCAGGATGGTCCGCCGCTGGGATCGACCCCACGACCTCTCGAATGCTACGCCAACGCTGTACCACCGAGAATTGACGAGAAAGAATGAGCAGGGGTATCTTAATATTCTTGACACCCAGTAAAGTATATTCACATCTACAGTGTATGATTTGATTTTTGTTGTTTACGCATAACACAAATAAACAAAAATCGCCCGGGATAGGGTGGGGTAAAAGGATCCTGGAATGATTTGTTTCAGATTATTTTAAGACCTTTACGCATGTGAGGCCCAATCCTGGATATTGCTGGGAGAATGTTGGAAGATAGTTGGCCAGGGCCTATTTATAGGTACCATCACAGTGTTTGGCTGATATGGGTGAGGGAAAATCTTGAAAAACCTCAGTTAGAAGAGTCGACCGCTGGAATCGATCCCAGAACTTTCCGATTTTTAACCAACGCTTTAGAAGTTTTTTGAGAAATTGTTTACCCTAAGCGGGCTTTACTTGTTCCATTTGATATACCTTTTGAACCTGTATCGACTGATATTCTTAGAATTCAGTTAAAATCACACACAAGCATTCATGCCGGAGGCGTACCAATGGCCGACTAACCAACAAGGCATCATTCAAATGTTTACACCGCACTCAAAAGTTGAGGATGAAAATAGTAACAAGGTTGGAAGTCATCGTGCCTGTGACGTCATAGTAACAGGCTCCGACCCCATCCACTGTAAATACAACGACCATACCAGTATTTGCCACGTACTAACTTGGTGCACCGGTAAGACGTTGGCTTACTACATAATAAACCCGTGTTCGAATCCAAACAGGGGTAAGATTTTTCTTCTTTTTCTTTTAAACTTTATTTTTATATGTTCATATTTATTATTCATAATTGCTTTGGCATACAAATAAAGGCTACTGAAAGTTAGGATATATAAATATATATCAGGTCTGGCTCGCGTGGTGCGCAAGGGAGCACGGTGCGTCTGAAGGGAGCTGGGTGCCGTGAGTCTCAGGGGGGTGCAGCATCCGGTTAGCGTTGGGCATACTCAATGTAGCACTTTTGCTTAAGCTCCCCGCACACTGAGGCCTGCTCCCCCCTCCCCTCGAGTTGCATTTTTAGTTACCATGGGTTAACAGTGGTTAGGTAAAGTCAGGTTCGCGCAAACAGATAGAAATGTATTTTGAAAGAAAGAAACGAAAATATAAAGATACATATCCGAACCTGACCTTACCCATGGTCATTTAATTTTATATGATCTACGACAAATGGAAGAAAGCAATTATTAGTGATAAATATGAACTTAAGAAAATATTTTTTGAGACAAGAAGAATAAAAAAATATTACTTTTTTTTTTTTACAAAAAATGCACTTTTCAAAACAATCTTTAAATACAAGAAAATAATTATTAACAATAAAATAAAATTGTTCAAAATATATTTTTTTAAAAAAAGGAAGAAAAATTCTCGTCCGCTCACCGGGGATCTAACCCGGGTTTCTTATTTCGCGAGCCAGCGTTTTACCAATACGCCATGCTAGGCAGCTGACAACTGTTGCTCTCGGCGCTGTATTTAACCCCAACCGTTTACATCACCCACTTCTGCCAAAAGCATTTTGAACGCAGAATTTCTAATACGTTTATATTTATTCTAACCGGTTGGGATTGGCGAATAAGCGCGTCACCAGCAAGTGGGATTTCCTTTCATAAAAATTAGTTCTGAAATCTAGGATATATATAAATAGCCCGCTGAGGGTAGCGAGTTTAATGACTTATTTAGCAACACATTTGTTATGGTCTGTGTGTGAGACTCTCATTCGTAAGGTCTCTGGATCGATTCCACGAGCGACATTCCAAATATTTTCGTCTAGGAATTAAGCGCAGTTAATTCTGTTCGTGATACGTAATGACAGAGGACTTTGTTGTGGACAAACACCGTGAACGTGGGATTTCTCGGGGTTCTCCCGTTTCCTCCCACTTTCTCCATTCCACCAATTCATCCTATCATCATCCATACAGCCTGAACCATAGTTGCCTAAAGGCCTTAAAATAAAATTCACAGGTAATGACAGAGATTTATCTCGCACAGGAAGAAAACCACAAGACAGAGCTAGAGGGGGGGGGGAAGAGAGAGACATACTGTGTGTTTATAAGCGTTCAAATGTCATTTATTTCCATGTATTTCGCCATTTTTCTTTGCCTCTTTTCTTGTTTTCTCTTCTCTGTTCTTTCCCTCTTTGCCCGTCTTCTTCCATACTTTCTCTGTGTGTGTGTTTGAGCAAGACAAGAAAGGGATTTCTGTCAACTCTCTCGTGGTTCCCTAAGCGATGCTCACCCTCTAAATATTTCTTCCTCCAAATGGAGGAATAACTTGGCCTGCTATGTTTTCGCGGATATTTGTACTGTCATGTTGGTTGTCTCACTATTAGGCGTACAGTGCAACAATTCTTGTGGAGGAAAAACTATTTCTTATAACTCCAACCTCCATCTACTTTAGTTCGTGACTGTACCAGGCATGTAAATAGCTGCTTGCTGCTAGGGTAAGTGAATGTTGTGCCGGTATGACATTTTTTTCAACTTTGAAGAAAGACACAAAAATGTACGTGCTCTATGATACAAGTTTGTAATAACCTGTAAACAATTGTTAGTGGTCTTTGATTTGTAGAGACTTTTTCTACACTGAGTGTCCACGCCAGCAGATACGTGATAATGCCATCCACGTGGGTTGCATAGGGTCGCGCTGCTGGTAGCCTAAGATCCAGTCTATGTTTTACAATCTATGTTCTCACTGAGTAACCTGTGTAACATAAGTGAAGTGGGAAAGTGAATTTTGTCAACTGATTTTGAGCAGAGCCTTATTGTGTGTGTCCCAACGAACCTATGCAAGCATTTCCAGCATGGTGACAATGATGGAATTTTCGAGACCTATTTTCACGAGTTCACCATAAATTATGAGTGACCAAAATAAGTTCTTCAGAAAGTCATCGACCGTAAAATGAAAGTAAACGAAAGAAATCATAGAGAACTGAGTAGAATTGTGCATGTAAACAAGTTGGCCACAAGTGCACAAATGACGACTGATTATAGTGTCTGCATCCAGAGGATCTTATCACAACACATTACTCATGAAACATTGGCACTGGCAGCCGATTACTTTGCTAACAGTTAACAATATGATATATTGCCCGCAGTTTTCCAAGGACCACTAAAACTGGACCATTGATCAGTAGAAAATGATTGTATGATCCGATAACCCAGGTTTATATTGTACAGTATATACGAGTGGTGAGAACAACATGAGGTCATGGACCCAAAATGTGAGACGTCAAAGATACAGGGTGATGTTATATACATGTACTGGAGTGGAAATTGTTGACACTAACGACTGATGGTGAACAGAAGGGCAGGTTTGAAACGTTGTATTGATGGTATTGGAATGATGTGGATATATTACAGGTAAATCAAATTATATAAAAGAGAAATTATAGACGGTATTACTTTTTATTTTCTATATTTAAGTAGTTGTCTCTGAACTGCAAGTGCTACCTAATTTTCTGCAACTCTGCCTCGTTTGGCTGTAATAATCCAGTTCTGTAACTTCTGAATCTGTTCAAGTACACTTATCCTACTTGTTCCACCCAGTGCCTTGTATTGATCAATACTGTTTCCATAGTTCCAAATATTGGTTATGTCGTCTTCAAAAACACTGCTAAAAATAGAACGATAAAAATTAATGCACAATAACAATATAATTTCAAAAGAATATTTAAATTTTAGCATTGAAAGATAGCAAGGGCATTTTTCAGTCACTTCAACAATAGTCAATAATTATTTTATAAAACACATCATTGTTATTAATATTCCTTCAATTGTAGGACACTAGTCTTTTTTTCTGGTTGAAACACTTTGTTTTGACATGTCTATCACAACACTGTTTATTTATTTATTTATTGAACAGAACAGGTTAATAGCCTGTTCAACATACACATATGACATTTTCTACATACACACATAGGTGTAACATACATATTTGGAGCTGCATGGTAGCATATTCTGCATAAAGTATTCATTATTTTATATAAGAATGGAATTCTCTCATATTTATGTTAAATATATCAATCTCAGGACATTCTTTAAGGATTCAATTATATAATGAGCACATTCTCCTAATAGGCGATATGTCAATTGTTTTAGTTCTTTGGGCCGAAAGGTGGAAGATAGCATTACGCGGTCGAGTTACTCTATGCGGTACATACAGCCCTAATTCAGATAGTAAGCTTTCTGAGTAGATTTTACTGTGTAAGAATTTGTGCAGGAAAGTTAAAAGAAAATTAACTCTTCTGTTTTCAAGAGATTGTAATCTGTACTTATTTACCAGGTCTAAGTACTTTTGAAATTTAGGATATATTCCAGTTTCTTTGTAGGTCAAAAATCGTACAAATTTAGACTGTATAATTTAAATTTACGAGAGTTCTTCTGTGTATTAGGATCCCATATTATTGCTACGTATACTAACTTGGACCTAACATACGTTTTTAAGACATCAATATTCGAGAAATCGCTAGTTAACCTCATTACAAACCCGAGGTTCCTATAAGCTTCGCTAACAAGGGGATTTATGCGCATGTCGAATGACAGGTTAGTTTTAATGGTTACACCAATATCAGTAATCAACATGCACGGCAGTGCATGAGCCAAGTTCTTCACGTCAGAAAACGTCAGCACTGCCAGAAGCATGTTATACAGGAACAAGAGTTTATGACAAAATCGAAGATTTGGGGGCCCCGTAAGAAAAAAGATGTTAAAGATAGGAATATGAGCTTTTACCGTTAAGGAGATATGGTAAATATGTGCAGATGTACAAAATTTCATATTCGTATCTCAAACTATGTTCTAGTTGTGGGCCCCTGAAATTGCACATTTTAGGCTAACTGACTCACTCACTCACTCACTGACTCACTCACTCATCATATTGTTTAGGGTGTTTGGAGTAAGCTAGAAACATGAAATTTGGTATGAAGGTAGAGGATGATAAGTAGATAAAGGAAAAATTCCGACATTTTGAAAAGGTCGCCATCTCGGATTCAAAATGGGCGCCAAACCTAAAATTTCAAAGAATACACAGCCTAAACGACTAAAGATAGAACAGTGAAATTTGGTATGAAACTACATCATTGATAGCTAATTAAGAAAACTTTTTAAAAAATTGAAAAAGTCGCCATTTTGGATTCAAAATGGCCGCCAACCCTAAAATTTTAAAGAATACACAGCCTAAACGGCTGCCGCTAGAATAATGAAATTTAGTTTGACAGTACAACATTATTAGTAGATTATGAAAATATTACAAAATATCTCTAAAGACGCCATCTTGGATCCAAAATGGCGGACGTCATAAATCCATTTTCCAACTGCTTGAGCCAGAGATACGAAATTTGGCATAATAATGTATTATCAAGAGTAGTTTAGGAAAACAATACAACGTTTTAAAAAATTCACCGTCTTTGATTCAAAATGGCAGCTGAAATACCATTTTTCACATCGTTCGAGATAGAGAAATGAAATTTTGTTTGACAGTGTATCATCACGAGTATGTCACGAAAATATAAGAAAACGTTAAAAATGTGTCCATCTTTTATCCAAAATGCCCGCCTAAACCCCACTTTATAACGACTGAAGCTAGAGAAACGAAATTTGGTATGAAGGTGTACCATTACGAGTAGGTTAGAATAAATTCGGCTCATCTCCCCTACTAGGGTACAGTTCCCATCTGGGGCCTGATTGCGATAAAAGAGTGCGCCCCAGCGAGCCATCTTGGAATTCTGGGGGCAGCGCCCCAATGAGGCGAAGCTAGTATATACATTACACAAGTGTAAAAAGCTGCGAAATGCGAGCAAAAGCACCAGGGGTGCAAACTGTCCAGTCAACTCCTTCAACCTTAAAATGTGGTGAAATGGAATATGGATGAGCCTAGTTCCTCGC